>JARHVA010001618.1:2492500-2627500 GCA_037957365.1 Torreya grandis | reverse complement strand
TGAATAAAGAGTTTGAGATGTCCATGATAGGATAAATATCATTCTTACTTGCATTATAAATCATTCAATTATAAAAAGTTATATTCAGTTCATAAACTAAGCACATAAGAGAGATTCTAAAGAAATTTGAGATGGAATATTTCAAGGTAGCTAGCACATATATGATCATAGGGTGTAATTTAAGCAAGGATTATTAATCTCCAAAGGTCAATAAGACATCATACATGTTAATAATTAGAAATTTGTTGTATACTACTAACTCTAGACCTGATATTATGCAAGAAAAAAGTCTTTTGGGAAGATTTTAAGTAGACCCAAGGGAAAATAATTTTCAAGTAGTCAAGAGGATACTTAAGTATCTAAAGGGTAATATGGAGTTTGGGTTGTGGTATCTAATGAGAAAGGATTTAAACTTAATAGCCTATATAGATGTAGACTGGGTAGGGAGTCTAGATTATAGGAAGAACATTCGTGGAGGGTATTTCTTCTTAGGAAAGTGCCTACTATCATAGATAAGCAAATAGAAAACATAAATGGAATTATCTTCTTGTGAGGATGAGTACATTATATAAGATTCATGTTTCACTCAAGTCTTATGGATGAGGCAAACCTAAAAGGACTACAAAGTGGAGTATGATAGTCTTAGTCATATATTTTATGGCAATACAAGTGTTATAAGTGTATCAAAGAACCTAGTTATGCATCCAAAGACTAAGCACATTCCCATAAATTATCATTTACTAAGAGAATAAGTAAGTGAACAAAATTTCAAGATTGAGTATGTATCTTCCAGGAATCATATTTCATGTATTCTAACCAAGCCACTTCCAAATATAATATTTGAACATCTAAGATAGGAATTAGGAGTAATTTCTACCTCGATTAGATATTAAATAAGTTAAGGGTAATGGGAACTAATCAAGTGGTCCATTATATCCAAGAGAAGGTGAGTAGTACTGAGGAAGTATGCATGGATATAGGGGGAACATGTTTGTGTGATGCTTCATAGACTCTATAATCCTATTTATTGAGTTTTTTTGCAAAAGGTGTGAACTAAGAAGTTAAAGGTACCTCTTTATCATTAATGTTGAAGGGGGAGAAGGTTTAGAATAGGGTATAAATAGCCTATTGAGATAATTTTTTGAGAGTGATTTCTATCAATGATAAACAGGGAGATTTTTGAGTATTGTCATTAATGTCAAAGGTGCTTCTTGTGAAGGTTGATGTCAAAGGTGCTTCTTGTAAAGGTTAATGTAAAAGGTGATTAATGATAGTTCGAAGTGTGTGATGTGACAAGGTTAATGGAAGAGTGTTGTCATGAGAGAAAGAGAGAGATAATTTTAAGGTAGTTAGTGTCTTATGTCTGCATGATTGTCATCATTGTTTGTATCATCATGGAAGGTATAAGTCATTGATACATAAGAAGCATAGTCATGACGCAAAGAGGTATGTGCATGGTGAAATGAATGAAAACATGTATGTGAATGTTGTATGACATTGTTTGAGCATGTGATTAAGGTATATAAGCATTAATGAGAGTTTCAAGGTGTGCCTATAGGGGTAGGGATTTCAATCTAAGTCTACACCTAGACCACTTTTAGACCCTACCTAGTATAGTGAGTTATGAATATCATATTTCAAGGAAAGTATGAACATGATAGCATGGATATAGGTTAGATAAGTTTTTTACAAAGTTTTAGGTCAATATTTGAAGGAAAATTGCATGGATCATTATTTTAAGTCTTCTCAAGATCATAGAATGAGGTCTCAAACCTAAGAAGCACTTTAAAAAATTCATTGGAAAATATAACCTCTATATGGGAGTGTAAGATATTAAGTTGATATTGGGAAGGGTCATAGATAATATCTCTAGGAATTAATTTTGGATTCAAGTGGCAATCCTTTATGAACAATCTTTAACACTAGAATGTGTTAAACCTCCCTAAAACCCTAATAAGGACCTGATGTGAAATATTTTGTTAAAATTAGAATAATATGGATTAAAATTCCTAGATAATCCTTTGGATCATGTATTCAACTCTCCCAGGTACTTCTAGGTGGTGGTTGTTAGTCAAATAAAATAGAAAATATATAGATATAGGCTCTTTTATTAAGAAATTACTATAGCTCTCAAAAGTTGAATTAGTGAAGAAGAGAAAATGGGTGGTAGAAGAAGTAGAGACTTATTTTAAATGTAAATGGTGTTTTATGGATTGGTTATATCCTTAAATTTATCTAAATTGGTCATATAAGTAAGTCAGTCATAGATAGACCTAATGGTGTAGATAATGTAAAACCCAAGGAGAGATGAAGAGATAGTTATGAGGGTTTGTGCATGATATATTGATGAAATAAAGTGAAAAAATAATTTATTTATTAATTTTAAGTAATTATAATAATTTGGATAAGTTTTATAGGTTAGTGTATGTGGTGAAAATGTTGCTCACAAAATGTCATTTCTAGTTTAGATAGGACCATGAGACATAAGGTCAAGAAATTGGTCCACAAGACCAATATTTTACATTATACCATAAAAATTTTCTAATTTAAAAAATTATAGAGATGTCATATAACCATTTATATGTATAAATATTAATTATAAGTGTCTACACAAACATTGGAGGTATAATTCTTCATGACTAGTTTTTGAGGTGATTTGGCAGTTCTGAATAAGCTAGTTACGTAGATGTTCTTGAGCCCTTATTTAATAAATGAATATGTTAAAATAATTTTATGATGATGATGATGATGATGTCATGGATAATATATATTCATGTTTAATTTTTCATGGTTGAGTAGCTTAAGGGTGTTTAAGCTTCATTCTTGTAAGACAGACTTTTGAGGTACATAGGCATAATAGGGCAGTTTGTCCTAAAGGAAATTTCATGGTATTAATGAAGGATGAATGTATAATAAATCATGGAATAGTTTTTAATATTTATTTAGATACATTTTTTAATGGTTTTCTATTATTAGATAAGGCCATTTGGGTCCAAAAAGATCAAGCTTTAGCATTAAGAGGGGAGATTTAATGCAATTAGGTGTCCATGAGATCTAAAGGAGAAGTAAGGAATAATTGAGTTGTAATAGAATAAAATGGGTTAACATATTGAAATATCTATTGTGTGTCCAAAATAAGAGGTTGAAGGTCTATGGCTGACTAGGTGGTGTATAACCATGAGACTAATATATACATAAGGTAATTTAGGCCTATTTGGTAGGTGAGGAATAAGCGAATAAATGATTTATGGTTGAGAAGATGAAGGAATTGAAATGATTTTTAGACCATAAAAGATGAGAATAGGTGTGGTAACAAAAATTTCAAATGAGGTGGCTAAGTTAGTGTTGAGTCACCTAGGAAGTTGGTGCTTCCTTGCAAGTAGGTGCTTGCTAAAGTCTAGTCAAGTGGGTGCTTGAATTTATTCAAGTTGGGAATCAAAATTGAATTGGTTCTCAAATAATTTTTTTCTTTTTTTAATAGGACAATATTTCATTTGCGGAGATCATAGTGGGTTTTCTTCCCCTTAAGGGTTTCCCACTAATATATGTGTTTTTCTTATTTCATGATTATGTAAAAAGTTCTTTATGTATTGCTATAACACTATTTTTATTTCATTGTTCATTAATGTTAAATTATAATTGAAACAAATTTCTTAAAACATTGATTCACCTCCCTCAATGATTGTGATTCTAATAATTTATTCAATAAAGGATATTGTGCATAAGAGGATGATCTCAATTCTAAAAGGAGAGAGTAAAGGGGTATATGATGAAGTGATGATAAGTCTTCAAAAGATAGAAATATTAATGTTCATGAAGAGGCTTAGGATCATTTAAAATCCAAGGAGTGTTTAAGTGTGCCCAAATATTTGAAAGTACTTATGTGTATGAAATAAAAATAGATTTATATGAAAAGAATAAGGAACAAGTCAGAGTCAAGAGAAAAGAAAAGAGGTTGTAGGTATTAGGATCTACATCAAAAGTATTTATTTACCTCATATGATTTGGATATGACATGAGTCTATACCTACATGAGATGGGTGGATTAGTGGTGAATCTAACCTAAGGTGGGAAGGATAAAAAAGAAACTCAAAAAAGATAAGGCTAGGGTAGAAAGAAGGTTTGTGATTCAAAATAAGACAGAACCCTTATAAATTAGATCTTGAACTAAGGGTTGGATAAATATTTATAGAACTAATCATTGTTTCAAGTTAATTTTAGCACATAAAATAGTCAAGCATAGTTTAGAGTGTATAGGAATGTGTTAAGAACCTCTATGCTAAAATACACAAAATAACTAAAAATATTGAATATATAATATTCTATTCCTTTTAAGGAAGGAATAACTCCACAAATCATTTGCCACTTTAAAGGGGATACCTTCTTATCATATTAACACTATAATTGATTTGATATTTGCTTGTATGATTTACAATATCTATACCCCTTCATTTATACTATTTCTCATCTACCCAACTCCTCATTCTTATACATGATGTACTAAAATACTATTCCTTACTATTCATTATACTACTATTTATGCTATTATTCTACCCCTTCATAGGTATATTACATTCCATCCCCCTTGACGTGTTTCATCCTCAATATGTGTAGAGAATTACATATCAAAAATATGTATAATATCATATGGAGGCACTTTCATGTGTCTTTTTCTTGTTCCACTTATTGTGAATGTGTTGGGATATGAGTATGTACATCAACATGGTGAATAAAAACCATAACCAAAGGTTGAAGTGAAATTTGAAGCATGGTGTTCATCATCTCAAAGCAAGAATAAGGATACTGAAAATAGTCTTTTTGGTTATCCAATGAAGGATATGTGACACCCCCCTTAGCATTATTCTTTACACACATTATTTTTGGAGTGGCCAACCCCAACAAGGAATGTAATTTTTTTTGAAGCATTAGTGGTTATCATTGGCTTATCAATGATATGCTCAAGTGCTTGCTTGGGTGCATTAAAATGTGAAGTATCTATGACAAATAAAGGAAATCAACATACCAAGTGTTTCAATAATCCTCCAAATCTATCCATGTAGTTATGCCCATCTCATATGCTTCAAATATAGGAAATAAATCCTCATACCATGTGTTGTAGTTATTATCCCAATCTAACCATGCATTAATTTCTTCATCATAATATGTTAGTAAATGGGAGTAACTATTTAATCTATTAATAATATTATGCATAGTAGTACTTATTTCATATCAAGTAGCATCCACTTTTAAAAGTCATAAAATTGTTTGATATTTTTAGGAAGTAGTGAGTTAAACTACCATAATTTATGTTTTTTGTTTTTCAAATAGTATTTAATAAAACTAAAATAACTTTTAAAATATTAAACTAAATTAAAAACTTCAAACTATTATGCAAAGGTGAAACCAAGATGCACAAAACCCATGAATGGTTTGGTGTGATTGTTTACCATTGGAGATATGTATGAAAAATAATACTCAATTTTTTTTCCCTACAATAGTAGTAGTTACTAAAACTAAAATAAATTTCATAATACTAAATAAAATTCAATTCAAAATTTTCTAGAAATATGGAAATGAAGCACACAAAACCCATAAAATTTTTGGTACAATTATTTATTATTTGAGAGCAACATATAAAACTATCATGATTTTAAGGGCAAAAATGAAAATCTATACTTTTATATAGTAGATTTTATCTTCATATTCTAACTTGGACAAGAGAAAAAAATATGGATATGACTTATAATATCCCTTAAGATGCAATGGATCTTCAAAATGTGCCTATAATAAAGATCACACAAATTATTGTGGAAGGAGCTCTAATACCAGATGTTAAGAACCTAATATCTCACATACACAATACACAAATATTGCATATATAATAATATAATATTATTTTTTAGTGAGAATGAATCACTCTACAAATTACTTGCCCTTCGAGGGGGCTACCTCTTTATCAAAGTAATACTCTAATTAAATTGATATTTGCTTGGATGATTTATAATAGATATGCCCCTTTATATAAACTAGTTCTAATCTACCCAACTCCTCATTCTTATATATATATATATATATATATATATATATATTTATATATAATACTAAACTACTGTTCCTTACTATTCATTCTACTACTATTTATGCTACTATTCTACCCCTTCCTAGGTATATTATAGAATGAAATATAGTAAACTTAAGTGTACATAATCAAAGGTTACTGTGTTTTTAAGATTGCATTTGCACATATAGAAAGGAAGATTATGATTATTAAATATAAAACATTCAAATTATCTATTTCATGATGTGAATGACTATATCAAATAATAATTATACACAACACAAAGAATAAAATAAAAGAATAATAAAACTTCTTCAATGAATCATAAATTTGGAGAAGAATAAGATTTGCACATCAAGACAAATTTTTAGAACAATATGTAAAATATATTATCCACTTTAATAGCCAAAATTCTCCTCCCTATGGAATCAAGAAAATACAAGTATATATAATCTTGGTATGGGGGACACCTCATCTCTCAAGTAAATTCTAAATTTACATTGTATAATAATAGATTGTGTGTCAAAACTGATGCATGGTGTGTATATATACAATATAATCATGACTAATAATCTTCTATCCAAATAACTCTTAGATAAAAACATAACCATTCTTAAATAAAATCAAGTCACAACTTAGTCATGCAACTCATATTAAAATCCACTTATGGTGTTGATGTGGCACCACCTAGAGATGGAGCTTGCATATTCAAAGATTGAGTTATCACTATTGTAGTTACAACTAGAATATATGTTATAATAATAGTAGTTGTTCCCATTGAGAGTGAAACTATATTAAATAGTGGCACTGGTAGAATGATAACTGTAATTAGAAGTGTTGTATGTGCTGAGGTAGCCATAAAATTGGTTGAATTAGTCCTTGTTGTGACCAAAGTAAAAGTTGGAAGTGAAACATAGGTGGGCCTTGTCTAAGTTTTCACTAATGTGTAACTTGGAACCTAAGGTTGAGTGCCTTGTGAATGTGCTAACAATGATGGTGTAGTATTAGTCAATTATTTTGTTGTCTCCATTTGTAAGTATAAGACATGACTAGCCTATAAATCATTATTGATGGTCTCAAAATCAAGAAGAGATATCTTGAACAACTATATAATATTATCCATATATGTCTTATGTAGAAACATCATAGCTTTGACCTTTATATATAGATTTTTAGTTATTTTAACCTTTCCCTTAAAAAATCTATTAGTTGCATGATATCTTCATTAGTCTTGTAGACTATCCCCTCAATATCAGCTCAAAAATTATCAGTTGTAGCTTTGTGCAAAGTTTCAAAAACAAGATTGATAACCAACCACTTGAGAGGAGTATTTACACCTGTAACTCTCATGTTTTTAAAAATAAATATATCTTTCCATTCTTGACTAATAAATTACTGCACTAAAGTTTGCATCTCTTAATGCCAGTCAAGCAAGCTATCTCTTTTGGTGTCCACATGAATTTATGTCCATGCAAATTTTTGTGTCATTATTAAATTCAAATAAGCATAAGATTTGTTCATTTTATCTTTCCCCAAAAATTAATCCTACCTTCCATATCTTTCATTTTATTATAAAAATAGGACACATCTCCCCATTTAGGTTGAGATTCAGAATTTATAGACCTTATTGAATTAAGAATGTCATATAAATTCTTACTTACACTCTAAACATTATCTATAATTTCCCTAGGAGCTTAAATGATATTTGATTGTTGTAATTTATACCTAGATGGTCATAAATATTAAAAATTTGTTTTATAACCCCTCTAGTTACATCAAAAAAATTATAAGGATCATCCATATAATCATCTAGGTCTATGGGGTTGAGATTTTTCTCATTCGTTAGAGAGAAAATGTCCTCTCTCTACTTTAATTCAACATTCCCACCTTCTACACCACAATATTTGTTTTAAACTTTCTCTGTATTAATTTGTTTGTAAAAATGGAATCCTACTATTGACTTCTTAATGATTTTTAAATCTTATCTTCCTACTCTTCTTACAACTTATGAATCCATGAGGGAATCTACACCATAGTTTGTGGTTATGTTTGATCTATAGATACAGAGGTAGAATAAGGATATTGTCCTAGAGGATGGATTAGAACCACAAAAATATGGGTGT
Organism: Torreya grandis; assembly: GCA_037957365.1. Lineage (NCBI taxonomy): Eukaryota > Viridiplantae > Streptophyta > Pinopsida > Cupressales > Taxaceae > Torreya > Torreya grandis. Next base: position 2,619,319 of record JARHVA010001618.1, on the reverse strand, counting down.
AAAGAGGTGGTGTAGGTAATTCTAGAAAGGAAGGAATGGCTTTTCTCTAGCCAGTAACCTTATTTTGGGATTATGTGTCTATAATGTACTTAGTCTTACTAGCTAACCTATGCACTGAAACCATGGATGAGTCTATCTAGGTAGCTTGGTCAACTGGCATACCTGATTACGTGGATAGCTTGGTAGGTGTAGCATGTGTATAAAAAATAGAATTAGCCACCATATTTTCAAAATGCACTTGATTCTTTGGCTTAGTGGGCTAAGGGTTAGTGTGACTAAAAAATGAATGTCACAAGAGTATTAAGAAAATTTTGCACATAATATATGAATGATGTATGGGAAACCCTAGTATTAATAAAATCAATAATGGAATCCCTTAATAGGATGATTCATAAGAGGAAAAGCCTAAATCACAGGACCTTGGGATGTGGCAGGTAAAATTGGCATTGTGGTTATCTGGGACTTATTTAGTGGGCTTGAAGAGTGTAAATAATGGGTGGTACCTATTGTATTCATTTTAATACTAGTAATTGAGTAAGTCATAAAGGAATAAAGAAACTAGGCATTCACATTCTAGGGGGAATCAACAAAGACATTTGATATCATAGTTTTTGCCTTTGTAACTTAAGATGGAGAGCTTGGAGGTGTATTTGATAATGATACCTCAACTGAGAATTATTGTTTAGACTCTACCTCATCTTTCATATATCCTTAGAATCCTCCACATATCTTTGTTTCTTCATATTCAATAACTTACTCTTTGTCTTCTTCTATTTCCTAAAATTTTGTAGTGTATTCTTTAGATAAACATTCATCTTTTTCATCTTCATCATAGATTTAAATATGTTCTACTCTTTCTTTCACCTTGTCCTCTTCATCTTGTTCAATTTCATTCTAATCTTCATTGGGGTCCCATCAGAATCCTCATCTAAAGGGGCTCCTCTAATAAATAAGCCTTTAGAAGGCCTTTTTTATTCTTGTATAACCTTAGGAGACATAGGAGGAGTCTTATGATTATTTTGGTATGTCTTTAAATGTTGCCTAGGAGGAGTAAGGGATGGTCCTTAAGTGGGTATAATAGAGGGTATAGGGGATGCAACGGTAGAAGATGGAGGTAAAGTGGGAATCGATGCATCCATGGTATGGACTAGTGATGCATGATCAATGTTGATAGGAACTTGAGATAAAAATGAAGGGAGGATTACATGTTGCACTATAACTAATGGAGGTAAGGGTATAAAGGAGAGTGTCCATGAAACTATGCTAGGACCTTCATATTTATATGTGATAGCTATAGATAGATGTGAATTAGAAATAATTGAAGGTGTGGGGAATCTTGGGCCATACCAAATCTATCTTGAAAAATTTCCTCCCAAAATGGGCCTACTTCTTCATCTTTATTAGTTTCATTTTTTTCTCCTATCTATGATGAAGATCTATGCATTGATTTAGAGGTCCATTACTCTCTATCTATGCTCTTCACATCCTCTTGTGTGATTGTAGGATCATATTGGATCATTTGATCTGATATCATATACATGCCAACACTATAAAATTTAAATAACAATATCATTATCATCTTGAGCATTCATGAATATAAAATCAAGGCTGTATGATGATGTCCATAAGGAATTTTAACTCTTTTTTCCATATTTATTCAAGTTTTATTATATATTATTCATAGGATCCCAATATTTTAAATTTTAAATATTAAAACCATAGTACATTCTAAATTTTCCCACAGAGTTGAGGTTATCTCATCTTATGTATTGTATATGGCTAGTGTTGAGAGGGGTTGGGTGTAGAGATCCTTATTTAACACCTCTCAAGTAAGTGTCTACACTATTAGCCAATTATGTAGTAATTTATTGTCTACCACTTTGTTTGAAATAAGACATGGAAAATATATATGTTATGTTATGGTCCCCTCTATCCTAATTATAGTGCATTATGGGTAGTTCCAGTTGTCACTCATTTTCCTAATAGATATTTTGATTTGATTTTATAACTTGGGCATGTTATGAACATAGATATCCTAATATACCATGGGGTAGAAGTCTATATCAATATCTTAATCATATTTTTAAACTTGTGCACATGAAGGATATTGAAATTTTCAAAAATTATATTTTTGGAATATTTTATGGCTTATTCCTAGTGTTCTACAAAGGATAAATGCACTGTGGTAGTTATAGAATCCACTATGTTCAACATCATGTATAAAATACCATCATGTATATTACCTAGGTTATTAATGTGATACATTAAATTAAAACTAATAATTTCACTTAGGGAAATGATTTTCTTTGAAATAAAAATGATGACTATTAGTAGGACCCATATTTCCTATACATAAAAGATGCTCAGGAAACCATACAATCAGTTTAGTAGAGCCATGATGATTTTTATACCTAGTCTAAAAGATGTTATGGGGATATAAGAAATTGAGCGTCTAATTACAAAGTTATTTGGGTTCTAGGTCCACTACTATGAATTGAACATAGCCTAGCCATAGGTGATATCAGGGACAACATGTCTATAATACTTTTCAGAGGCATTTCCACCAATGTAAGCCATATGGGTATTTAACCTATAGTGCAAGATTTTACCAGTAATTTACTCATTTGTAAATAAATCAAAGAGAAATTCAATGTAGGGTATTACATCTAGTTTTGGAGTTTTAATTCAACATTATGTAGACATACTAATCTGATAGATAAAAGTTCATATTTATATCTTTGTATAAAAAGGGACAATTGATCCTCTACCCTATATGGTTATGCAGATTACACTTCATCCCATATAGATAAATAATATTCAAACTTATGATACTGTGATGCTTAATCAAACATTGTGGATGTATATTTAGTCATTTCAATGACTGAATATGTCAATGAAGGAGTGTGGGATTAAGAAGCCATTAAAATTATGTTTTTTCTAAAATGATGAAATCTATTAGTCACTATGAATCTTGTATTCACAATGTGCACAAGGTAACTAGAAGTCAATGTGATTAAATCTCACTTTATAATTGAGTATATTATTTTGGATGAATTTTTTGTATGAATTGAATGCAGTTGCCAGTTCATGTGAATTAATGAAAATAACAACTTTTCTTCCATTCCCCATCTAATTTTTATTATTTGAATTTTGATTTGGTACTACCAAATTTAGCATGTTCTAGTACCATGCATTTTGTTTTCACTAATCTCAGGTGCCTTTTCATCTTAGTATTATATATGTCTTTTTTTCATGCTCTTAGAGCTAGATTTCATGTCTTTATAGTTGTTTGTTTAGCTTGGAGATACATGGTTATGTATCTCTTGTCCACTGGTGACTAAATCATGGATTTTTGTACTTTATTTACTTTGACCATGGGTTTCCAGGATGATGACACTTGGTGAGATATTAGGGATCCGCTTATCCTAAGTATAAAAATATTTATTATATGCTATGTAGACTATAGGTTAGTTGGATTGTGACACATGGAGAAATATCACTGCTCCATAAAAATTATTTAAACTTTGCCTTTGTACCTTGTGTATGCCATATTTTGGGTGACCATGATGTTACCACATTAAAGGATCTCATTGATTTGCTTACCTAGATGAATTTGTGACTTGTATTATTTACACTTGAACTCTGGGTTAGTGGGATGATGAAACTTGTCAAAATATTGATGACCCAAATATTTGGAAGATTTTATAATTTATTTAAGTACTAGACAATTGTAGAAGGGTGGGAAGGCAATATTTTTCAAAATTTTAGTGACCTAAATAAAATAAGAGATTTGTTGATCATCAAGGGCTTCAAATGGGTGGGATGATGCCACTTGACATGATCTTGGTGACCTCAAAGATGTTTTGGAGAAATCATGGAATAGACTAAAATGTGGAAAAATATACATAAGAGAAAAGCAAATAAGAATAAACTAGAACATAAAACTGTTAGTCTTGTTAGTTGTCCAAATTGAAAGGGTTCATTTTGTAAGTCAAATGTTCTCATAAGGAATATATAAATTCTTGAACCTTAAATTCTAGTGAAATAATATAGTACTAAAGACAACTTTTTAACCTTAGAATTTAAGATGTGCAATGCTTGGGTTCTAAGGTTCCTTCATTAATGGACCATGTTTTTATACTTTAATCTTTCAAATAAATATTCTAAGTAAGAAAGTGAGTCCTTATTTGAAAAATTTCAAATGGGAGAGGGGTGTGTGTTGGGGCACAACAAATGATGACTTAGTGGGGAAATACACTAGAGTATTTGAGAATATATAGCTTTGGATTCACATTATAACAAATATTCAATCTTAATAAGAACATAATAAATAAACCAATCAACTAAAAGAAACTACAACTCCCTCTTGTAACATAACCATCCTTTTTATTTCTAGAATATTTGTGTGATTTTGTGGGATTTATTTATACCTTGTTATGAAATAATTAATAGAGATTTGGATGAACACTGTAGGTTTTTTTTAACTTCTTGACTTTATAACAATAGTAAAGGAAGCCTAGGCATTACTTTACTGCTAGCCAAACATCCATAGCCTCAACATAAATACCTTTGATTCCATTCTTAGCCTTGATAGAGATTACTTGAATCTCCCTCATTTTTCTAAACACAAATGGAAGAAGGGTTGGTAACCACCCTTGGCTAGGTGTAAGAATACAAAAACTTCTTATATCAATACGTCCCTGCTTATATACATCCATGTCAATGTGTATTCTCTCTCATCTAAGTTTTAACATGTATTAGTGTAGTTGATATTTTTGAAATGAAAATTATTTCTAAAATTTGCATGAGTATATTAGAGTAAATTATAAATGCCTAGTGAACTTATTCAATCAAAGAAAAACTTAAATTTAGTCATAACATACACCTTAATTTTAAAACCTCAAGTATTAGCAAAATAAATCTTGGTGAATTCTTATTATGCCTTACATAGCTAAGCCCTATTTTAAAAGGTCATTTCATGGTTTTGACATAAGGAATTTATTGGATTGTTCTATAGTTTTAAGAAAACTTAATCTAGAAAACAACAAAATTAATTATGAAAGTAAATTTAGAAAACATGAAAATAGTCTAGGAAAACATGAAAGATTTAACCTAGGAAAGTAAATAATCTACTTTATAAAGAAATAAAACTAATATTCTCCTATTTATATGTGTGCACTCATATTAATTAAGAAGCATATCTAATTGTGGTAGCCATGAAATAATTTTTCAAAACTATGCATTGATAGGAAAAGTGAGGTCATTACCTTGGAGGTCCTTCACATGAAATGAATTGTTACCTAGGATTTTAGATATCTAGTATGGACCAATCTATAAAGGAGTGAATTTATCATGCTACTTTTTTTAATGTGCCTTATCCCATAAAAGCACTAGGTCTAAAATCCTGAAGGCCTTGATTTTAGATCTTTTGTCAAACAAACTTTTGATAATGTTTTGATGTTTGCTAAAACTATGTAATACTTTATTTCATGCATCTTCCATCTGAACTATATCAAGCAGTCTAGACTAGATTCTTTCATCTTATCCCATATACTCTTGCATGAATTTATATGTTGGTAGTTTGAGACTGATAGGGAAAATTGGTTATTATCCATACATTGGTAGGAAAAGTGAAGCCTTAAGGGATTTCTTATGCCCTATTTTATCTGACCATATTGCATATTTAAATAGTAGGTGCCATTCCCTAGGCTTTTCTTATTCTTATTTCTTAATGGAATCCATAATATTTTTTTTGGTAGATTATTCAACTCCATTTCCTTGAGGATAATATTTGATGAAAAATTGATTGTAATCTAGTTATAATGGGCCCAATTTATAAATTCAATTGATTGAAAAGATGGACCATTATCACAAACCAATAAATTTTAGGTCTAAAACTTGGTGAGTATATTTTATTATATAAATTTTATCACATATTGGGTACTAGAATTATTTTTAATGATAACATGTATCCATATGGTACAATAATAAATCACTTTTAGGATAAATTTGTGCCTTACTAAAGACTTTGGGTTGATCACCTGAATAAAGTCTAGACCCCATTGAGCAAAAGGGCATCTCTAAATGATTGGTTATAAAGGCATATTAGCATGTGATTCCATTTTATTAAATACTTGACATTCATGGCATGTACTAACATGATTATGGACAACTTTGAAAACTATAGGCCAATAATATCCCATTCTTAATATTTTATGAGTTTTTGCACTAGCTGAGGGATGTCTAATACCTATTTTTTGATGTAGATTATTAAGGATGTATACAACTTCCTCTTTTGAGACACACCTCAAATATATGCCCTTGTAATTATTTATATATAAGAATCCTTTTTTATCATGCAATGGTATAATTTAAGCCTAAGGGTTCACCTTTATTATATGTTCATCTCAAGGGGACATGTGCCTGTGAGTAACTATTGTATGATGTGCACACCAATCACCACTATCTACTTATGTCTCATTGATATATTCAATATGAATGCATAGATATATCTCAGTTATGATCTAGATAATCCTTTGGCCATGTAACATCTTGGATGGTTTGATTCAAGATCAATCTCCTATACTTTTTCCATCCACTTATCTCTTCTTTCACCCAATTCATTCTAGCCAAGCATGATCCTAATAAATAGATCTAGGATAATGGAATATGTATTATTCTTGAAAATGTAATACCTAAACTTATTTATGGATTTAATCAATGCATATATTTTCTTATCTATCATTGAATATTTTAGTTCTTCATCCTTCAGATTAGCACTCATGAAGGCAATCAAATGTTTGTTATCATTTGAATTTTGCATGAGTACCTCTACTATGGTGTATTATGAAGAGAATGAATCAATAAATAAATGTTTATTAAATTCCAAGATATTTAGAATAGTGGATTGAGTAATAACAATCTTAATATCTTGAAATGCCCTTTTGGCTTCGGTTGTCTAATCTATTTTAGCATCTTGATTCAACATGGCATTCAATGGCTTAAAAATTTATACATATCCAAATATTAATTCCTCACAAATTTTATCTTTCCAAAGAAATACTTTAATTTTTTGTTATTGTTAGGGGGAGTTAACTTGGAAATGGCCTAGATTCATTTTGGGTCAATAGAAATTCCATATTTGGTAATGATATGGTCTAATAGTTTCCATTAACTCCAAAGATGTTGTTCTCTGGATTAAGTGATACTTAATATCTTTTACACCTATCAAATACCTTATGTAAATGATCTACATGATTAAATATATTATTTGAAAACACTATGAGGTCATCATGTAGATGATGATGCATTTTCTGATGAGCCCTTGAAAATTGAAGTCCATTTCCCATTGAAAGGTTTCCCATGCATTAATAAAACCAAAAGGCATTATTTTATATGTAAAATTGCCCCACTTGGTATTGAAAGTGGTCTTCATTTTAAATTTTGATTATACTAGCACATGATTATAGCCTAAGAATCCATCAAGGAAGGATACCATCTCAAATCCATTAACCATTTGAATTATCTCATATAAGGAGGGAAAAAGATAATTATCCTTTTTTATGCTTGATTCAAGTTCCTAAATTTGATGCACAACCTGATTTATCAGTTCTTCTTCTTGAAAAATCTTAGGTTAGCGATCTAGGTGGAATGACTAATTAGAAATATGATCTTATAATATAATAAATTCTAAAATTTTATTTGAATGAGGGGATATAAAATTAGTTTTAATATCTTTTATCATGTCTTGATGGGATTGTGTTATGCATTTAAAGGGATAGTGTGTGTGATGACCTTGGAATCAAAGTTTTTTAGGTATTCATATGTCCAAGATATCAAATATTTATATTCTATTAGTAAAGCCTTCAAATTTTGTTTCTCACTTTCCAGAAAAATTAGGGCACTATTTACATATTGAGGATGTTGGTCCATTCCCATTTTATCCTTAACAAAATCATATTTAGTTGATTTAAACTATTTTTGTTTTCAAGCTTGTGGATCCATACATTCTAGTGAGACCATTCCCATAGGTATATGATTTTATCTTAATAGTTATATGCCATATTTTTCTAATTATTTTGTTTTCATAGGTTTAAAATTATTTTCATCTATTATTTGAGAGTCAAAGGCTCTAAAATTATTCATAAACTGTATGATCTACTGATCATCTTCAAATTTTTATAAGTTCTTCATGTTGTCTAATATAAAAGGGTAAAGAACCAACTCTAGATAAAAATTATACATTTTGGACTCTTTGAGTGGTTCTAAGTTGGCTGCTAAAGCCTCTAGTCAATATGTTGATTGATTTTCTTCACTTGGAATAACTCTGATATTAAATACTTCAAAGAATTCAATCAAATCCCATGCTCTATGTTTATACTTATTCAAACAAGTAAATTGAAATTGAAATTTATTTTTTATATAGTTAATAACCAAATATGAATCACCAAATATCTATAACTACTTTACATTATGTTTTAGTGTGAACTATAACCCTAGAGTCAGAGCTTCATACTCAACTCAGTTGTTGGTACATGGGAATTACAATATATATATACAACAAGATGTTATTTCCCTTATAGGTAAATTAATGCTATGAAAACACCTAAAAATTAATTTGATCTAACATTATTAAAGTGTAAAGTCCATATCTATGAAGGACCTTCAAACTCTTGTTCATGAGGTTTATGTTTTATGGTGAATATGTAAACACCTGCATGTGAATATGTAAAGTCAACATTCTCATTATTAGCATTATATTCAGTGATTAGGTAATTCATATTTTATTCTCAGTCTACTTGAATATTATTGGATAATATTTTACACATCAACCATGTGTGATAATTATATTTTCATATATCCATTCAACATCTTTGACCAATCATGGCTCAACAACAAGCCATAGGCTTCAAGAATGTCAATGAATAAAATGCCTATGTAATTTTGAACATGTAGATCTGAGGTAAGTTGAATGTGTAAATTTATAAACTACCTAATGCATGAAATAAATTATTTAACTATGTTAGTACCACCCTTTTTGATTTATCTAAGGTCAAACCTAGTTTATTACATACAACTATAGGCATCAAATTAGTTGAAGCGCCTGAGTCAAAAAAATAATTATACACATTCTTACCAAACATTTTGATGGTTAAAATAAAAGGTGGTACCTCATTATTATATTTATAGATAACCATATTGGTATTATTATCCTTTTATTTATCAGTGGATGCTCTCCCAGTCAAATCCTTGAGTAATAATTATCTTTATTTGGTAATCTAAGCTAGCTAGTGGAGACTAATATTTGCCTTGATCCTCTTCATATATTTGGATATATTGTATCCTAATTTTATTTGTGGTTCAAAACTTTATAGATGATCATTTAATTTTGGTGTAGGTAGATTATTATTTGCCTTATGATCTAAAGTAGTAGCATTATTGTTTAGATGCATTGAAGTAGTAATAGGATGATTATTCCTCAAGTTGTAGTTGTTTATATGGAACTATTGAAAAGAATATATTTTATCTATATTATCTTTAGGTTCATTCTCATTTTTCACTAAAAATGGAAATTCATATGTTTCAAAGACCATCACTATATTAGAAGGACCTAGATAGATGAAGAAGATAGCTCTGGTTGATTTGTAAAGCCTTATTATCTATCCATTTCCTTCTGAAAGATCTCAAATATGGTAAAAAAATATATGAATTTTAGTTAACCATGATGTGATGGATTATGGACTCAACAATAATTAGGAAGTGATACTTATAAGATATTTATTTAAATCATCTTGTTAGGTGGTTGATGTTTTGTGTTGTTTCTAGATCTATTGAAAGGCCTATTGTATCTTTGATATGTAATATTTTGATTAGAATTATAATCTATGGTGATTTTTGTTCACTTATGCATGCTCAAAAAACCATTCCTCAAATTTTTCTCCATTTTCTGGTTAACATCCAATTCTAATTTTATATAATCAGAAGTAGTACCTTGTGTAGTAACAATATTCACTGGTATCAATGATTGGTTTTGATTTTATTGATTAGATGAAAACACATGATTGTTTATAAAACTAAGGTGATGGTTATGTGGATCATGGGACAAAGGTGATTGTGTATACACTTGGTTTTTATTTTGATCCATAACATTCTTATTATCACTTGAAATGGGGTTGAAGGCTGGAAAGCTAGAACCAATACTGGGTGGATCCAAGGCTTGTAATTAAGGATTAAACTATTGGTAAATGTTAATAGCTTCATGAAGTATTTTAAACAAAGAAATATCATTAAATACAAAGCATGAAAGTGAGATAAAAATAAGAATGCACAAAAAACTAAGTTAACTGTAAAAAACAAATCATAGTGACAAGATATTTAAAGTGGGAAACCGAACATATTAGAGAAAAACCCATGTGATATTATTAGAAGTCTTGAAAAAAATATCTCCACAAGTAAAAAATTTGATCAAAAGCAAAAGATAAGAATAAAGAGAGATAAATGATTCTTAGTGAGTAAAAGAGGAGAAGAAGGGCTCTTTTATAGAGCTAGAGGAGGAAAATGGGAGTTATATAAAATCCCATTATAACCTTATAAGATCCCTAAGTGTGTGTCAATTATGTCCTAATCCATTATAAATTGAAGGGAGGTGTGTGCCATATGGGGAAAGGAGTTACTCATACAATTAACTCCTAAATCCTAAGGGAGAACAAAGAGGTGAGTGACACCTCATGTAATATTTAAATTCTTCACACATGTAAAAGAAACTTAGGATAAAGTAAATTATCCTAAATAAAGGGTATTTACAAAACTCCCCCTTATAATTTATTTAGGGGTTAAAATAAAAAAAATAAGGGAGGAAAAGTCACTAACTATTGTCCTTGATGATAACTTCCTTCAATCCTAACTTGTTACAAAAGAAAAAAATTTATCTTTACATAGACGCTTAGTGAAGATATCAACCATTTGCTCTTCAATATGATAGAAAGAGAGAAGAATTTGATTGTATTCAAGAAGTTTTTTTTGAAAGTGATGTCAAATGTCATGTGCTTGGACATTACATGGAAAACTGATTTCTTTGCTAAGGTAATGACACTTTGATTATTACTAAAAATTGGAGTAGTCGAATATTATGGGTGGCCCAAATCTATAAAAAGTATTCTAAGCCAAATAGCTTACTTTAAAACATGATTACAAGCTTTATACTCAGAATCTATGGAAGATAGAGATACAATTGTTTTCCTTTTACTATTCCATAAAATAATGCCAGAACCCAAAGAGAAGAAATAACCACCAGTGGATCTATGATCACTATGATCACTAAACCAATCAGAATCTGAATAACCTACCAAAGAAAAATTACTATTTGAGGTATAATCAATGAAATTTTTTATATTACCTTTAATATAATGAATATATTTTCTATAAACTTTAAATTTATAACTTGAGGTTTAGACATAAATCATGAAACCAATCCAATAGAAAAAGCAATATCAGGATGAGTATGAGTAAGATAATTCAAAATACCAACTAATTGTATATATAGAGTTGGATCAACATTTTTTGTTTCCATGTCATTAAGTAATTTAACACCAAGTTCACAAGCAGTATCAATAGGTTTGTAATCAAACATATTAAATTTAGATAATAAATCATATGCATAATTAGATTGAGAAATTGAGATACTATCATTTTATTACCAAACTTGAATGCCTTAAAAATAATGTAAGAGACCAAAATAAGTCATTTCAAAGGTATTATTCAAAGCATTTTTAGTGAATTACACCTTTGAAATATTACTAATATTTATGATTAATTCATCAACATACAAAACATTGATAACTATGCCATTTGGAGTATTTTTGATAAAAAGATTAGGACCATTAGAACTATGAGTAAAACCTTGATCTATAAAAAATTGATAGATTTTAGAGTACCATTCTCTAAAAGATTATTTTAAACCATAAATAGCTTTGTTTATCTCTTGTCAGGTACCCCTAAAACAACAAACATGCTCTGGTACCTATTGATGGGGAATCCAAGAACAAACACACTTGTTCTGATCCCACTTGTTAGGATCTTGCTCCTCAGAAAGAGCACAATATGATTACCAAACTTAAGCAATTAAACATGCGGAAATATACCAGAAACACAAGTAACTAGAATTCACGAATAACACAAAATATGAGAGACAATATACACTCTTATATATTAATACTTGTATAGAAAAGAATACAATAAAGATCCACCACACTCTTCCACCTTAAAAAGGCTTCCCACACTCCAAGTGTATAGTAATTCTTCTTCAAAACACTCTCCTACCAAAAATGGTCCCAACACCCAACTCACACACAAAATTGGTGTTCACCTCTCCAACCAGTTAGTAATAACCCTGCCAGTACACCAAGCACTCTATAGTACTTTAAGTTGATCTCCCATGAACCTACAACCTACAATTCAACAGACCATACTTACAATGGAAGGATTCTCTTGCCTTCCTTTTTAGCTCATAATAGAACCAAGAGAAACACACACTTTGTTCTCTTCACTAGCACACTTTACAATACATGCCAATGGGTCTATAAATAGATCCCAGACTTAAACAATAACTTAGACTCTTAGTTTACTATAATTATCCACGCAGCTCAATACTTGAAGTAGCTTTTACATGCAAACACTCCGTTCACTAAACTAACTGTTCGTGCAATGAATAGTTATATAACACACAGGCGACCGACGCTGGTCCCTGCTTGCCTGGTGCTACCAACATCGGCCGACTTCTTGCCGACACTAGTTTCCTTCTGCACTGATCATGATCGACATCGATCATGCTGCCGATGCCAGTGCTTCTGAGTCTTCAACAACCTCCTTTTCTATGTCTGCAACAAGTTGAAGCTTTTAGCTCCACAACCTAACAATCTCCCACTTGGAGATAAACAGCTGCAACTGTACCTATACTTGTACATCATCTAGTTTGTTCCCTTGGCTCTATATCCCTCTTCAAGATCACTCTTGAAGATCAACCACCACAAAACCTGTAGTGTAAAACCTGTCATCCAAATCACCTACCACATCCACATCTACAAACCATGTAGAAAATAACTTGAACCTGCATAGCATGTGCACCTACTGATGGTCCCTCTAAGAATCCACTAAACTTCCCTTCAATGCTTCTTTCCCAGATTGGCTCCTAACTTTCTGACAACTCCCACTACTTGGAAAAACTTAGGTCTAGTACATACCATGCACTTAAACTCATTATGTGAATCACAACACTATTCTGTGAACTATCCAACCATCGGCGTGCTAACTGGTCTCACACAATCATCCTAAAATAAAGTTAACATATGACCTTCCATGTCCTTAGAACACACTCATGCCAAAGAATCTTACTGCTCCCAGATTCTCCATGACACACCCCTGAACTAGCTTTACCTTTAGTTCAACAATACCCTATATATGTAACCCTGTAACAAGCACATCATACAATAATAGGATAATGTAGCTAATATTATCCAACCTGATAAAGAGAAACATAATGATTAAACCTCCATTGCCCTGCAGCTTACTCAAGACCATATACCTTGGCCTTCTGTCTCACGTATCCATTTCTGCTCTTCTTCATCCTAAACATCCATTCATCTCTCAGTGCTTCCTTCCAGCTAGCAACTCCACCAAAAACTCCTGTTTGGTTCTCCTCCAAAGAATCACATCCTCCATCCATGCCAAGCTCCCACTGTTTCTTGGATCTACCTATTCTACTTCTTTAATAACTTCCTGGTACTTTACCATAAGTGAGAAACAAGTAGTGTAAATAAGGGAAATGATGAATTTGAGGCTTACATACCCTTTAAGTCCTCCATATGGGTGCTTGAGACTCCTTGATAGCTTGCTGTCCACCCAAAATTTGTCTCAGTGATCGATGCCAGTCACATTCCAGTCTGCACCCGACTGATGTCAGTTCCATGCGACTGCCTCATCACCGACATCAGTTTTCCCCTTGCTAATGCTGGTGTTTATCTACCCTGAGTCACCAACATCAGTCTGCACATAGCCGATGTCGGTCCCTGTCTGGATGCCGATGCCAATTTTCCTGCCGACGTTGGTCTCTGTGTTTTTCATGTGAGAACTGACTTCTTCCCACGAGCTCCTTTTGGATCAAACCCTTGTCTAAACCACCTTTGATCTGCTTAGAATTCTTCTGCCCCTCGTGCTGAACTCTATCCGTCACCTTCTCCTTGAAAACCAAGGCTTTGTTGCTCTTGTCACTAACATCGAATTCCTCAAGAAACGTCACCTTCTTCTTCTGCATACAAAAATCTTGATCTATACCCATTGACTCAAGAACATGCATCTCCTTCTTATTCATGTGACCAAGCCTATTAAGCCACATCTTTGAATCTACAACTGAAGTAGATAGCCCAAAAAGAGAATCAGTAATACAAGTAGATAGATAAATCGTACCTACTTTCTTACCTCTTGCTACAAAAAGTGCACCCTTGGTAACCTTCCAAGAGTCCGCTGTGAGAGTTACTGTGCAACCCTCATCACCCAAACTTCTTATAGAAATCAAATTCCACTACAGAACTGGGACATGCATGACCTCCTTCAACACCCATGTGTTACCTGTCTACAATTTCAGCTTCACTTTTCCTTTGCCAACAATCTGACAAGGCTTATCATCCCTTATACAAATTTCTCCAAAGTCTCCCTAGACATACTCATGAAAAAATTCCCTAATTGGGGATGCATGAAAAGAGGCACCATAATCTAAAACCCAAGATTCTACTTTATCTAAAGAACATACCAGAGCACCCTGTGTAATGTAAACTGCAACATCTACTTCTTCTTCATGTCCTTCATGCTGATCTGCTACCAACTAACAATCTTTCCTTTCCTGCTCTTTCTTTCCATATTTCTAGCAGGTTATTCTACCATACCTGGACTTGGACCTCCTGCCATTAAACTTCTCCATTCGTAGCTTACTGTCTTTTGCCATTGCTCTACTCCCACTCAAAAAGAAACCCCTGTGAGTAACTTGTAATCAACACACACTAACCAGATCTAATCCAACCTGTTAGTATCCCAACCTGGCTCTGATACCACTTGTCAGATACTCCTAGAACAACAAACATGCTCTGGTACCAATTGATGGGGAATCCAAGAACAAATACACCTATTCTGATCCCACTTGTTAGGATCTTGCTCCTCAGAAAGAGCACAATATGATTACCAAACTTAAGCAATTAAACATGTGAAAATATACTAGAAACACAAGTAACTAGAATTCACCAATAGCACAAAATATGAGAGACAATATACACTCTTATATATTAGTACTTGTACATAAAAGAATACAATAAAGAGCCGCCACACTCTTCCACCTTATAGAGGCTTCCCACACCCTAAGTGTACATTAATTCTTCTTCAAAACACTCTCCTACCAAAAATGGTCCCAACACTCAACTCACACACAGAATTGGTGTTCACCTCTCCAACCAGTCAGTAATAACCCTGCCAGTACACCAAGCACTCTATAGTACTTCAAGTTGATCTCCCATGAACCTGCAACCTGCAATTCAATAGACCATACTTACAATGGAAGAATCTCCCTTGCCTTCCTTTCTAGCTCATAATGGAACTAGGAGAAACACACACTTTGTTTTCTTCACTAGCACACTTTACAATACATGCCAATGGGTCTATAAATAGATCCCAAACTTAAACAATAACTTAGACTCTTAGTTTACTATAATTATCCACGCAGCTCAAGACTTGAAGCAGCCTTTACATGCAAACACTCTATTCAGTAAACTAACTATTCATACAACGAATAGTTCTGGAACACACAGGTGACCGACGCCGGTCCCTGCTTGCCTGGTGCTGCCGACATCGACTGACTTCTTGCTGACGCTAGTTGCCTTCTGCACTGATAATGACCGACGTCGGTCATGATACCGACGCTGGTGCTTATGGGTCTTCAACAACCTCCTTTTCTATGTCTGTAACAAGTTGAAGCTTTTAGCTCCACAACCTAACAAAACATTGATAACTATGCCATTTGGAGTATTTTTGATAAAAATATTAGGACAATTAGAACTATGAGTAAAACCTTGATCTATAAAAAATTGATAGATTTTAGAGTACCATTCTCTAAAAGATTATTTTAAACCATAAATAGCTTTGTTTATCTTGAATACAAGATGGTCATTACCTTGATTAATAAAACTAGGAGGTTGACACATGTAAATTTCTTCATGCAAGTCACCATTTAAGAAAGCACTCTCAACATCCATTTGAAAAACAAGCTAATGCATGTGAGCAGCTAAAACTAAAAATAATTTAATAGTGGGCATATTAGAAATAGAAGCAAAGTTTTAATTATAGTAAATGCCTTAAATTTGATAAAAACCTCTAGCAACTAATCTAGCTTTATATTTTTCAATTTGATTTTCAGAAATGAACTTAGATTTAAACAACCATTTACAACTTACCAAATGATGCCCTTTAGGTAGAGGAACTAAGTCCCAAGTGTTGTTAAAAATAAAAGAGTTGTATTCATCATGCATAAATTTTTTCCAATGAGGGTGACCTTGATCTTATTTTAAAGTTTGAGGATCATTATTGTGCATAAGTTTAGACACCAAATGATAATTACAAAATTGTTGCCTAGTTATACGAGTATCATTAAGATTTACATAAATTATAGAATCTTCTATAGTAGTCTTGAACCACTTAGGAATAAATTTAGGTGGAGAAATACTATAATAAGGGGAAGGAATGGGAAGAAAAAAATTATTATGTAAAAGATCATTATGATCATCACTAGATTCAAAAGGAAAATAAGTAGAAATTATATTAAGAGAATTTGAATTGGAAGCACAATCAAGCACACTATTTTTAGCAATATTAACATCCCTTTTAATCTTGATTTTGTTAGTTTGAGTATAAAAAGAATTATAAGATTTAGATTATTCATCATAACTAATAAATATAAAAGTATCTGATTTAGAATCTAACTTCCTATGCTTTTCAATTGGAATATGAACAAACACATCAAAACCAAAACTACGTAAATGTTTTAAATTAGGTTTTCTACCACTCCAAGCTTCTTTAGGTGTAATATTTAAAATAACTTTAGTGGGAGTCCTATTAATGAGATAAACAACACAATACATGGCTTCAACCCAAAATGTATAATGCATATTTTTAACATGCAACATACACCTAACCATTTCAGTGATAATCCTATGTTTACTTTCAACAACACCATTTTGCTTAGGTGTTTAGGAAACATTTTTCTCATGATTAATTCCATGTTTCTTATAATATGAATGAAATTCATTATTAACATATTCAAGACCATTATCAGTGTATAATATGCATAAAAACCAATGAGATTATTATTCAACAAAGACATAAAACTCAATAAAAGTGTTTAAAACTTGATCTTTAGTTTTCAAGAAATAAATCCAAACTCACCTAGTGAAATCATCAAAAAAGTTAAAACATATTTAGAACTATTAATAGAAGGAGTTTTCATAGGGCCTAAAACATTACTATGAACTAAATCAAGGTTTTTAGTAGTACGCCAAGAGTAATTTTTAAGAAAATATTATCTAAAAATTTTACCATCCATACAACCATTGTAATTAGAATTAGTGGGCAAAATTTTAGGAAAACCTTGCACCATATTAAGTTTGTTCATTAGTGTAATAATTTGGTAATTGATATGTCCTATCTTTCATTTTACAAGTTAGCATCATTAGATACAAACAAAGCATTAGAAGATGAGGGAAAAGAGAATCAAGTAAATTTGAACAAATTATCATTGTCTAGAAAAGTAGTAGAAACTAATTGAAAATATTGATTAGTAGGTTTAACATAACAAGTACCATTAATAAATTCTACCTTATAGTCCTATTTGCATAATTGAGGTATAGAAAATAAATTCAATTTTAAATCAAGAATAAGCAAGACATCATGCAATTCACCATTAGGGATTTTAACATTTCATATAGCTTCAATGATATATAAGTATTCATCAACATACTTGTATATGGTGAATGGAAACATGAAAAAAAAATCTTACCTTTTCCACATACCCAACTCTAACCTTTATTCTTTAACTTTGACACTTTTTTCTCTCTACCCTTTGTACTAGATGCCCAAGTTCTTGCACATACATTCACTCTTCTCTTCTATAAGAAGACACTTCACTATTATTTTTTGATTTATCCTCTCTATAATTATTACTCTCAACTCTATCTACAATCATCATCATTTCACTCTCACATTCTTCATTCTCCCTAATAACTCATTTCTTCTCTTTGACTTCATAATTTACCAATTCCATGCCAAGATTCAATACTTTATCCCTCATTAATGTTCATGTGATCCTTCATATTCACAATTAAAATTCCCTATACCATTCAACCCATCCACTCAATCTTCACTATTCATCTCTTCACTAATCCCTTACTTCCTTCTTATCACCTTCCTCTATTATCCTTTTTTTAAACTATTTCCTCTTGTATAGATAAGTACAATGGAATCTTAGAAAAATAAACACTTTTTAAGTCACCCTCTATCATATAATATTACTCCATGAAGTTTTTAATCTTGAATCCACTAAAAATTAACATTTATAACTCCTTTTTAGGCTCGATTTAGGCCTATTTGGTCTCTGTCAACTCCTTATACACACAATCACTTATAGTCCATACTTAGAGGTCCATACACACCTAAAAATTCCAAAATAAATTAGAAGACATTTTTACCTAACTAATAAACAAAAATCATAATTTTTATACAATGGGATATCTAGGTATTCATGTTTTAGTCTTGAAACCCTAAATAGGGTTAAGGCTGCTTGTGACCAACCTGATAAGGGTCAAATTGCTTATTCAAACATTTAAATGAATTTAATACTTCTATATAGAATTTTTAGTGTTTGTAAAATCCAATTTCACATTTATCCATTCATTAGATACCTCTATTCATCATTCTTCTCAATATTTTTTCATTTGACTATATGTGGGTACAATTTGTGTTAACCTGAGAAGGAACATTTTGTTGTTTCAAGGTTAAAAGTGATTTTAATCTTAACTAAGGATTGGAATAGAACTATAATACCTTCCCACATGTTTTGAATATTTATATACTTTTTAAAATATCTCTTTTATATTCTTAATACAATTATGACTTGGACTATGTGTGATTTCACAGTTGTATGCATCTAAATTCACTTGTCTACATTATTTTCATTAATATTTATTTACTCAACATTAATTATGCTTATCTAATTTAATCCCATAATAAAAATTATTATTCATATACTAACCTTATTTATTTCCACTTTATCATTAATTCATCCTAAATCCCTATTATCCCATCCTAATCCCCATTTATCTATTATTTGGTAATTTTAAATTTCCATGGCCCACCTAACCACCTACTAGCTTATCCCTAGGCTCTCCTACCTCCATAGTCACTAATAAATCACCTAATCCCTATCTAATCCATATTTAAATCCCAATTAATCCCTAAGAGGATTCTAGAATTGGATAATTCTAGAATCCTCTCTATTCTAACCCCCCTCTCTAGATACCTCTAAATCTAGTGGCTTTTAAGGAATTTTAAATTCATTGGATAATCCTCATCCATTAATATCCTTCATCAAAATTTAAATATATACCATTTAATTTTTCCTCCTTCCTCTATTTAAACAAATCCTCTCCTTTATGGAAGGCTAACTAGAATCCTCATGCCATCTTCATGCCAAATCAATCCATCATCAAACATCTTTGATCAAGTAACATCATATCAAAAATTTGAGTCAAGGTATATCAATATAATCTCATTCCTCTTTGTCTTTTATTATATTTAATCATGGTGTAGATAATTTAGATTTAGGATTTTATAATGTTGGTTTGATTGTTTATTCACCTATTGCATTATGATTCTAATGGATCTATCACTTTACCTATTGGTTTGAAGTTTGAGTGATTAAATTGTGTAGTTTAATTTATAAGCTCAAATTTTAGGATAAATTTTGGAGACCAAGGTGGGAACTTGCTCCCAATTTAATCATTAAGTTTTTTGGAAGTGTTTTTTTAAGTTTGTAGGGCCTATTGGATCAAGAAAAATCTTAGAATTGTGAAATTTTATGTGTACAGGTGGAATCTACAGTATTACATTAGTATTTTTGACTTTGTCCTATGTAGTCACAATCATGTCTCCAGGAATTGAGATTTTGTCTTAACCATGTTACTTGAACATTAAATATTTTGTCTGACCATGATAGGTTTTATCCCTTTAACAAAACCATAAATTGTGAATCATGACATTGCACAGAGAGTTATAATTTTGCACATGTATTAGCAATTTTTTAACTACTAATAGTTTTGTGGTTGTATAGGTTTTAAACTTTAGGCAAAATCATGATTTTGAAAGTCATGACTTTGACCTATAAATCATGATATTGTATTTGAGAGTCATGATATTACTAATTCATTAAAATCACTAATAGTTTTACATTATTCTCTAACCTATAGGTTATATTGTAATAGTCTCTATCTTGTATGAGGTTTATTATCATAGAGTCTACAATATAATACGTTTGTCCTTACATTATTAAGAGGGTTTTGATCTAAATGCATATTTGTTACTAACTCCATTCTGTAAAGGGATTTTTTGTATCTGTGTATCTATTGAATTGGCAAGTACAGTAGGGAGGAGGCCAAGCTATAAGACCATCTAAAGGTAAAACAAACACACAACCCTTAGCCTTTTTTTCATCTTTCCACAAAACTATAGGTCAATTTTTTTTGGGAGTTATGATATTGATTTGTGAAATCACGGTATTGTAAGCCCAATAGCGATTTTGTAAATTCCAATTAGTTAAATCAATTTTTCTATTTTTTCTACTAGTTATTATTTTTGATCTTATAGGGTAGATTTAGAACTAAATCAAATTGAAATTCCTCTTTTCAAATTCTAAATTCTGCCCAATTTTGATCAATATCTCATCTTAATATCCTTTTTCTGGTAATCAATCTTTAGTCTATCTTAATCATCTATAAATAAATGTTTTTAAGCATCTAAATAAATTGTCATAACCTACTAAATTATTTGCATCTATTTAAGGTCAAAATTATGAGGTTTTGTAGTTTGTAACAAAACCACAACTCTCATTTTATAGTCAATAATGGTATAGTCATTTATAGTAGCAGTTTTGTAGTATATAATAAAATTGCTAATCTTGATTGCTTGTTAATAAATATTTTTTCAATTTGAGTTATAATTTTGTCTAACTATCATGGTTCTTCAGGATAATTGTCATGGTTGGCTAACTTATACAAACTTTCAACTTGTGATTTGTGATTTTGCATTAGAGTAGTGATTTTGTAGTTTTTGGTTGTGGTTTAACACTACTTAATTATGATTTTGTATTTAGTTTGTCTTCAAAATTGGTTTTTTTTAGTGCATTTATAAAGTCATTTTTTATTATTAAAAGAGTCATTTTAGGCCTCCCATAAATCCCAAATTACCTTTGGCATCAGGGGCTCTACCCTTTGACCCTACCATGTACCGTGATAGTGAGTGTACCTAGGGTGCTTCCCCTAGA
Source organism: Torreya grandis (assembly GCA_037957365.1). Lineage (NCBI taxonomy): Eukaryota > Viridiplantae > Streptophyta > Pinopsida > Cupressales > Taxaceae > Torreya > Torreya grandis. Next base: position 2,597,694 of record JARHVA010001618.1, on the reverse strand, counting down.
CCCTACAAGGGGTACTACTCGTTAACCCCATTGGGGGCTACCGACCCTAGACCCTTGCATTGTGGCCCACTCACCCAAAGGAATTATAAATCCAAATCATGATTTTTAAGGTGTTTTTTTGTAGGCTTAACATTTTATTTCTTATAGGGGTGAATCTAGTTGATATTTTAACTAACATCATCTTTTTATAGGTCATATTTTAGTCTAAAATTTTGACTTATAGGTTACCCCGCAAGATTATTAAGTCAAACAACTAATCCTTGTCTTGTAGGTTATCCCTTTTTGAGTGCCACTTGAAACAACTAATTATGTGCTTGTAGGTCATTGGTTAAAGACTATTTATGGAACCTTAAAAATCATTTTTGAATCATTTTCCTCATCTATCTTATATTTTATATATCATCATCTTGTTATGTGTATACTTATTTATTTTTTATATTCTTGTCCTTTATCTTGTAAATATAATCACACATCTTCATCTTAATCAGTTAATTAATCTCCTTTTTGTTTGCCTATTTATATCTCAAAGGCTAAAGTGGTGTATGCTCTCTTCCTTGCATCCTTGTTGTGATTATTGATGGATAAAAAATAACCTATAAATCCCATTTCCTTTTCCTTTTTCTAGGGGGCTAGTGATGATGGATTTCACCTCAATGCACTAGTCTAAACTCCATGTTTTGATAGAGTCTAAAAATCAAGAGCGCTGTCATTAAGTACCTAAGTGGAATTCCCCACAAGGGGTTTTATGGAGCGAGGGGTAGTTAAGTTCCAATACATAGGGTGGTCAAAAAACATTCTATGTGGACTTGGGCCCAAATGTACTTTCATGTATATAGGGGATACACCTAGAGAGCCCATACAAACATAGCATAAGATCCTTTAACCATAACAAACACCTCATTGCTAAAGTCAATATCAAATCCTAAGTATCCATTATGTGAAAATAAGGTCAAGAGGGTTTAATCAATTCTATAATAGGTCACTAGCCTATTGGTTGAATATTTTGTTGATCAGCGTACTGATAAACAAAATAGGTCTGATAAGCCAAAGTAGGAAGATTGGTCATCCAAATGTGTAGATTCACCACATCAAAAGGGGACTAATCTCTCTTCTCATCAAGGGGAGGTTCCCAATAGATATGATATATATATATATATATATATATATATATATATATATATATATATATATATATATATATATATATATATATATATATATATATAAAACAAAAAATAATACTCAAGGGTAGGATAAACCATCCATCTCTCTTTCTTTAGAGATGATGCATGCAAATCAAGGAAAAATCTCAAGGGAAATGACAGAAAGCACTCCTCTTATTTCAAAAGTACTATTCAAAAAACCGCAAGAATACTCCTAGTAGTAATTACAAAATGTAACCAAGGACGTAATAACCAACAAATTGAGATGTAGCACAAAGTCTCCACCTGAATTGCCCAAGAGTGAGATACGAAGGACAATGAGGGCACAAAGTCATCCCAAGGTCCTTTACACAGAAACAAAAATAAAAACACACTAAAGGAAATTATGGGGGCACAAAGTCTCTCCATAGTTGACTTCAGGATGCCTTCCTGACTACTTTCACTAATTCTACTTATTGAATTAGAGGAATAGAAAATATATTAAGGAAAAAGACATAAGAACATTTTCCCCAACAACAAAGATATCACAACACAAAGTCTAAAAAGTCACTTGCTTTCTTATTCCAAGAACAAAATATGATCAATAATCTGAGCTCAAAGTCTGAGTAATGCCTTCCAATTTGGGTAGAGTTTCATTTTTGATTGTCAGACAGAGATCTTTTTACCCTAACAAGAGAGTCCCTTATATAGCCTCTTCAAGACGGACTTGGGAATAGTAACACATCATGTTGCATTGAATTTTGTTAAGAAGATAGGCTAGAATTTAGGGGCATCTACCCATTTGATTTCCTCAATGTAGAGAAACAAGTCACACTATTGAAAGTTTTCATCTTTCAATATCCACCTGGTGGTCTACTTTTAAAAACATATCTGATGTGCAAATGTTTTTGGTCCTTCCTCATCATTCTTCCTTTTTTGGTTAATTTAATCAGGTCCTGGATTTAATTTAATGTTCTATTCCTTAGTCACTTCTTGCTAATCTTGGACTTAAAGACTTTGAATGCATTCAGGTCTGTAGATTTAAACTTACAAGGATCAACGACTATTTCATTGTCTTAACTTTGATGTCCATGGGCACATCACTTTCCTCGGCAATTCCTTCAGCTTTGTCTTTTAAGCTTTCCTAGAAGGGACCTACCCTTCGAGCCTTGAGAAATGATCTACTTTGGGTTGGGAAGAGCCCCTCACAAGGGTATTTTCCCTTTGAGTGGTCTTTGGATGGCCTTTAGGCTTCTTTCTTCTGGTGGGTCTCTAAGTTCTTGTTTTGCATTCTCTCGAAGGGAAGGTGACCCTTCAACTTTGAAGAAGTGTCCTTTAATTTGGTAGCTGAGAGTCCCCTGCAAGGGAACCTACCCTTCAGGGTCCTTCATTAGCCTTTTGTCTTTGGAGTCCTTTGGAGCTTTCCTGCAGACATTTTCTTGCAGACTTTTTTTGTGGACATTTTCTCGTAGACAAAAAGTCTGTAAGAATTATTGCTTTGTCTTTGGCCTTCAAAAATTCCTTCAAGCTTTCCTCCCACAGCCTTTCCAAATTCCTTCAGACTTTTTATCTAAAGGAATTCCTTTAGACAAAAGTATGAAAGAATTATTTCTTGCCTTAGTCTTTTTCCTGAAGGAAATCCCTTTGTCTTTCGACGGCCTTAAACAAAATTCTGAAAGAACTTACCTTTGCAGCTTCCTTGAAAATGACCCTTCTGAAAGGGTGATTTTGTCGACCAAGTGCCCTCCATAGGGGCACTTTTCCTTCAAGAGGCTCTTTTAAAATTTTGCATTGAACTGCTCCTTTGAACCAACTGTTGAACCAAGCTTTGAACCAAGCCAATGAACCAAGCTTTGAACCAAGCCAATGAACCCTTTGATTGAACCAAAAGCTGTTGAACCATTTGATGAATCGACTGAGTGAATTGAAGCATTGAACCAACTGAATTTAACCAAGCCTTTGAACCAGAGTGGTTCAATGGTTCATCAGTTCAATCAGTTCATTCTCTTTGATTTGGCTAAGTCCTTTTGATCCTTGTTGAACCAAACACGTTGAAGCTATTGAACCTTGAACTTGTTGAACCTTTAAACCAAAATGGTTCAATGGTTCAACGGTTCAATGGTTCAAGCCTCAAAATCTTGTTCTTTTGATTGAACCTAATGTTGAACCTATTGAACCTTTAAACCTGTTGAGCCCGTTGAACCAAAACGGTTCAATCCTTGCTTAGAAGCTTGTCGATGAACTCTTTTGGTTGAACCTAGTCATTGAACCAACTTTGAGATCACCTAAGTGTTGAAAGCTTGCTTCTTTCCTGTAGAGTCCATAGAAATCAACCTGTGAAGCCCATTGAACTTGGCCTATAGAGTTCATAGATTTTTCTTCCTGTAGAGTCCATAGATTCAAGCCTACAGAGTCTGTAGATTCAAGCTTGTAGAGTCTGTAGTTTTTTGAGAGGCTTGAAAAATGAGGAATTTGAATGCCCAGGACAAATTTTGAAAAGGGAAGAGACAATTTTGGTCTGTAGGGCCAAAATATTTCAAATGTTGTCCCAAAAATGAGTGATATTTTTGGGGGACAATAGCTAGCTCCAGTTGGGGAACTTCTGTCAATTTTAAAAAGAATTGAAGGGAGTAGAAACTAGAATCTCTAGTGTCTTCATGTGTACCATTGGGCTATAGAGTCATGTTACCCAGAAATGAAAGGCATCAAAAATGGAAACAAACAAAATAAAATAGAATTAAAAACTATACAAATATACATATATATAGATGCAATAATCTGATACTTCAAGAGTTGAAGTGTTTTAGATGCTACCCATTGAAAGGTAGTGAAAATAGTGTGCCATCTTGGTAAACAAGTAGGAAACCATTTTTCCCCCATAAATGGTGATGGGCGAATGGGGCTCTCCACCAGGAAACCAATTTTTGCGTCTTCCTCTTGGCCTTTTCTTCTTCTTGCTCCATGGTAGGATGTGGTCTTCAAAATGAAAACCATAACTCTTTGCTCTCCTTGTGAAGAGTTCCTTTTGCTGACTTTGGAATACAGTAGTATGGTCCACCACCATAGCTTGTTGTTCTGCTAGTCCAGTCTAGCACATGCTTTGATTGTCAGCATCAGACCCCTGACAAACTATCAGCTCAAGACCTCCTTCGGTGTGAAGGAGTTTGACCTCTTCACCCTACACAATTTTCAATCTGAGCAACAAAGATCTACATCCAACTATGGAAGAATTGCTACCATCAGATTCTAGGATCCAAGCATCATCAGAAGCTAATCTTCTATTAGATTTCTCTTTATGGGAGATGGAAGATCCTTCTTGATTTATACTACGCCCTACCAATTTTTTTGATGCCTTGTTTGGATGAAATCCTAGATTGCTAGCTATGAGACTTTCATTAGCTGAGACATGAACATCCTCTATGGTTAAGAATTAATTACCCCTGCCTGAAGGCTCAAATAGAATTTGAGCTACAGGGGCTGACATTTGGGTAACCATAATTTTTTCCTCAGACAGGTCCACACTTGGTTCTTCACTAATGTTTAATTGCTCAAGATTGGCTTGCAGGGATTCAAACTCAGTCATCTAAATTTTAAATTTCTTGACATGATCAATCATGGCAAATGACTAAGATGGACTTGGAAGAGAGGATAGGAGTTCATTCTTTTGGTTTTTGGGAGGGGGAGGACTGATCTACAAATTTGAAGTAGAAAGTACAAAGATGTTTGACATACTTACTTCTTTGGAAATCACTGGGTCCTTTGACTAGAAAGGAAGAGGGGTTCTTTGCTTAGCAATTGAAATTGCTGGTTGGGGTCACTCCTTTGTCTTCTCTTTATCAGCCTGTTGGGTTGACTGATTCTCAGACTTGGTGAATACTGTGTATGATCCTTCAACTGCTTCACCTTCACTTCTGGGTTCATCCTAGAAATTCAAGAAACTAATGTGGGAGTCACCAACTAATTCTTATAGATCTTATATGAAGATATCAGTGCTATTTTCTTGCTTGAACTCAGGTTGGAAATAGGAAACATGTTCTATTTTTAGATATCCAACTACTGAGTTGGTTGGAGGTGCTTCAAGGGAAAGGTTCCTTGGTGGGGGAGGAAGACGATTTTGTTTCCCTTGACTTCTGGTAGCATTGCCTTGATAAGGCTGATTAGGGAATGTCCTCCTTGGTATGTCTTTACATATAGGAGCAAAAGACATACCTTGTGCCATTTTCCTTTTCAAGGCTAGCAATTCATTTTCTAGATTTTGTACCATTGGGTTAGTGGTGACTGTGGGTGAGTATTCAAAAGATGAAGAGGGTTTGCCTTTGTTTGGATCTCTCCTTATCTTTCCTACCAAGATAAGGTCATCTTCTACCTCATTAGCCAAGTCCTGAGTAGTAGCAAGGTCTATGTGGCTAGCTCGTCTCAGCAAAAAACTCACTTCAAGCAGTTGTGAGTTGATGAAGAAGCATTTGAGGTCCTGAGGTGTTGGCTGGGTAACCATGGAAATCTTATGCCTTAGCTTGTCAAACTTGGCAATAAAATCCCTCATAGGCTCATGAGGCTCTTTCTTCATCTGAGTGAGCTGGGCTAGAAAGGCATGTGCATCTTATGTGGGCTTGAACCTTTCTTCAAACTTGGCTTTGAGTGTATCCCAGTTAGTCACTAATCTAGCTTGCAGATGGTAGAACTAGTCTACAACAACACCTTGTAGTGTCTCCACAAAAAGCCTGACTACCATGTCTTCAAATTCCATCCCTATAACACCACATGCTATGCTGAAGGCTACAATGTGTTCATCAGGGTGAACTATCCCATCACCAAAGAATTTGGAGAAATTCTTTCTTGAACTACATGGGAGTTCATGTAGAGGTGGAGTCAAGTTGAGTGAGCCAAAAGAGTTACCCTAGGGGCCTCGAAATGCCATGATTTAATTAAGAAAAATAGAGATAACAAATCTAGATGGAGTGGCTAGATTATAGAACAAAAATGGAAAAAGACTGGCTTAGCTTCAGCTTGAGGCTTCAAACTATGCATTCTTTCCCAACAGCTCTAGTTTTGTAGACCAGATATAATAATGGAGGTGGAGGAAAATGGTAAGGCTATAATGAATAATGGGTAAGACATAAAATGGAGTCACTTGAGTCTGTAATGGATAAGGGTTATAATGATAATGGTTAAGACACAGGTGATGTTTTAATCTAAAACTTGAGGTTCCAAATTGCATAAAATTATGTATATCCCTAGCGGAGTCACTAAAAATTATTGGTTGAATATTTTGTTGATCAGCGTAATGATAAACAAAATTAGGTCTGATCAACCAAAGTAGGAAGATTGGTCATCCAAATGTGTAGATTCACCACATCAAAATGGGACTAATCTCTCCTCTCATAAAGCGGAGGTTCCTTATAGATATGCTATATATATTTAAACAAAAAATAGTACTCAAGGGTAAGATAAACAATCCATCTCTCTTTCTTCAGAGATGATGCGTGTAAATCAAAGGAAAAATCTCAAGGGAAATGACATAAAGCACTCCTCTTATTTTAGAAGTACTATTCAACAAACCACAAGAATACTCCTAGTAGTAATTGAAAAATTTAATCAAGGACGTAGTAACCAACAAATTGAGATGTAGCACAAAGTCTCTACCTGAATTTCCTAAGAGTGAGATACGAAGGATAATGAGGGCACAAAGTCATCCCAAGGTCCTTTACACATAAATAAAAGAAAAACACACTAAAGGCAATTATGGAGGCACAAAGTCTCTCCATAGTTGACTTTAGGACACCTTCTTGACTACTTTCACTAATTTTGCTTGTTGAATTAGAGGAACATAAAATATATTAAGGAAAAAGACATAAGAACATTTTCCCCAACAACAAAGATATCACAACACAAAGTCTAAAAAGTCACTTGCTTTCTTATTCCAATAACAAAATATGATCAACAATTTAAGATCAAAGTTTGAGTAATGCCTTTTAATTTGGGTAGATTTTCATTTTTGATTGTCAAACAGAGATCCTTTTACACTAACAAGAGAGTCCCTTATATAGCCTCTTCAAGATGGAATTGGGAATAGTAACACATCATGTTGCATTGAATTTTGTTAAGAAGATAGGCTAGAATTTAGGGGCATCTACCCATTTACTTTTCTCAATGTAGAGAAACAAGTCACGCTATTGAAAGTTTGCATCTTTCAATATCCACCTGGTGGTCTACTTCTAGAAACATATCTGATGAGTAAATGTTTCTGGTCCTTCCTCATCATTCCTCCTTTTTTGGTTAATTGAATCGGGTCTTGAATTCAATTTGATGCTCTGTTCCTTAGTCACTTCCTATGATCTTGGCCTTAAAGCCTTTGAATGCATTTGGGTCCATAGATTTAAACTTAAAAGGATCAACGACTATTTCATTGTCGTAACTTTGACGTCTGTGGGCATGTCACTTTCCTCAGCAATTCCTTCAGATTTATCTTTTAAGCTTTCTCAAAGGGGACTTACCCTTTATGCCTTGAGAAATGATCTGATTTGGGTTAGGAAGAGCCCTCCGCAAGGGTATCTGCCCTTTGGGTGGTCTTTGGATGGCCTTCAAGCTTCTTTCTTCTGATGGGTCACTAAGTTCTTGTTTTGCATCCTCCCAAAGGGAAGGTGACCCTTCAGCTTTGGGGAAGTGTGCTTTAATTTGGAAGTCAAGAGTCCCCTACAAGGGCACCTACCCTTTGGGGTCCTTCAATATCCTTTTATCTTTGGAGTCCTTTGGAGCTTTCTCATGAATATTTTCCTGTGGACTTTTTCTGCAAACATTTTCTCGCAAACAAAAATTCTGCAAGAATTATTGCTTTGTCTTTAGCCTTCAAAAATTCCTTCAGGCTTTCCTCTTGTATCCTTTCTAAATTCCTTCAGACCTTTTGTTTGAAGGAATTCCTTTAGACAAAAGTATGAAATAATTGTTTCTTGCCTTAGTCTTTTTCTTGAAGGAAATCCCTTTGTCTTTCGACTGCCTTAAGAAAAATTCCAAAAGAACTTACCTTTGTGGCTTCCTTGAAAATGACCCTTCTGAAGGGTGCTTTTGTCAACCAAGTGCCCTCCACAAGGGCACTTGTCCTTCATGAGGCTCTTTTGAAATTTTGCATTGAACCACTCCTTTGAACCAACTGTTGAACCAAGCTTTGAACCAAGCCGATGAACCAAGCTTTGAACCAAGCCGATGAACCCTTTGATTGAACCAAAAACCATTGAACCATTTGATGAACTGAATGAGTGAACCGAAGCATTGAACCAACTAAATTAAACCAAACCTTTAAACCAAAGTGGTTCAATGTTTCATCAATTTAATCGGTTCATTCTCTTTGATTTGGCTAAGTCCTTTTGATCCTCGTTGAACCAAATGCGTTGAACCTGTTGAACCTTGAACCCATTGAAACTTTGAACCAAATTGGTTCAACGGTTCAATGGTTCAATGGTTCAAGCCTCAAATACTTATTCTTTTGATTGAACCTGATGTTGAACCTATTAAACTTGTTGAACCAAAATGGTTCAAGGTTCAATGGTTCAATCCTTGCTTAGAAGCTTGCCAATGAACTCTTTTGGTTGAACTTGGTCATTTAACCAACTTTGAGATCACCTAAGTGTTGAAAGCTTGCTTCTTTCCTATAGATTCTGTATAAATCAACCTGTGAAGCCCATTGAACTTGGCCTGTAGAGTCCATATATTTCTCTTCCTGCAGAGTCTATAGATTCAAGCCTACAGAGTCTGTAGATTCAAGCCTGCAGAGTCCGTAGATTTTTGAGAAGCTTGAAAAATGAGGAATTTGAATGCCTAGGACAAATTTCAAAAAGGGAAGAGACAATTTTGGTCTGTAGGACCAAAATAGTTCAAATGTTGTCCCAAAAATGAGTGATATTTTTGGGGGACAACACAGCCTACAGCCTCACCCATAAAGCCATTGGATGATGCAAGCATTAGGTTACACACCCTTGATTTTACTAATCATAAGTTTTATGGTTTACTTGCTTGGGTGTGTGTTGTGTTAAACTAGTGTTATTTGTGAGTTGAGTTAGCCTTCACCCAAAACTACATGCCTATCTAGGTATTTACATAGCCCATTTTGTACATCCTTATCACATCATATTTTTTCCTTACTATCCTCTTGTAAATATTATCCTTATATCTCATCTTGTCTTTATCCCATCCTAATCTAGTCACCCTAACATATCCTATCTCATCTTTGTTTATAACCCATCATCCTATCCCTATCTCATCATTACCATTGTCTTTGTATATCCTTTTATCTTACTCTCATTCTAGTCTAACCATATCCACCCATAGTTAATCATCCCCCATCACCTACATACACATCCTTATCATAATCTCATTGCACATATTATCTTTATCCCATCTCCCACCTTATCTTAATCTTGTCCTAGTCTAGTTATGTCCACTCACCATTGACTATAACCCAATTACATATTATACATCCTTGTCAACATCCCATTCTACATCATCATCCCATCTTATACATCTTCGGCCTAACATATTATACATTATTATCATCCTCTTGAATATATATTCTCATCTTGTATAGCCTTAGCTTATCATCATATCATCCTCCTAATATACTTTCTATAGTCCTATTCTCCATCACCCCTTTTTATCTTCACCCCATCCTAATATAGTCATCCCCATATTATCTTATCTCATCATACCCCATCATCCCATCCCCACCTCACCATTACCTTGGTATATCCTTATCCTATCTCCCATCTTGTCTCATCATATCCATCTATCATTAGTCATACCCCCCATCACTCACATATCCTATATCATTCTCTTGTACATCCTTGCCATCATCCTCTTGTAAATATTATCTTTGTATATCCTTATCCCTACCTCATTTCATTACATATTAATCTAGTCATCCCCATATTATCCTATCTCATCTTTGTTCATACCCCATCATCTTATCCATATCTCATCATTGCCTTTGCATATCTTTATCCCAAATCACATCTTGTATATCATTTTCATTATCCCATCCCCCATCTTGTCTCAATCCCTATCTAGTCCAACCATATCCTACCTCATCATTGGTCACACCCCTATCTCTACCTTGTCTTAAAATTCTCCTAGTGTAATCATATCCATCCATCCCCCATCATTCTCATATCCATCCATCATCATCTCGTATATCTTTGTCCTATCCTCTTGAACATATTGTTATTCTCTTGTACATCCTTCTAGTCACATCCTATCCTAGTCTCAATCATCATTATTCATACCCCATACCTATCCTAATCATATCTCGTCATCCACATCTTGTCCTAAGTACATAACCAATCACTTGTTTTGACCTTTTCCCCATAACCCATCTAGTCTAACCTCACCCTACCTTATCCTTATTGGATCCTTAGGTCACAACTATGTTCAAACCATCCACTATTACTCTTATATCATCTTACTTGTCCTCATCCTACCATCTCCATCACATAATCATCCTATCTTGAGAAAAAATATTCTAAGGCTTTAAGCTATTCCTATCATCCACATTACCCTATCATTTTAATCAACTATCATTCATCACTTGATCATATCTCATACCTAGTCAATATCCTATTAACATCTTATCACTTTATCGGTTTTAATTTAGAAAACCCATCATCATCAATAAATCATAAATATAGTCATATTTTCTATCCATAACTAGCACTGATCATATTATCCTCTTGTTATTTTAAATCTAGGCACCTGTTAAATTCCCAAACCTTTTGTTAGCTTGACAAATAGACATTGTTGATAGGTCTTTAGCACCTATTGTGCTATTGGTTAAAAATTTAATCCTTATCCTATATCATATCTATCACATTTCATCCACCTCTTCCTCCTCATCACCTACCATACTAGCTTGGTCCTTCTATCTATAATCCTTAATCTACCATCATCCATATTTTATCAATTATCCTCATAGATTTGGACCCAATTCATGTAGACCAATACATCATAGCCAATAAGGATGACGTCCTTTTATGAGATATAGAAATGGGTGCTTTCCTACCTTATGATCTTGATCCCATTTATCCCAAACCAACATCTCATATCCTTCCCCATCAATAACCCTCTATTCTACCAAAATCAATACCAACATTCCTTGATGTGGTCATCCTAACAAATCAATACATCATAGAGAATAAAGACAAATTCCTCTTGTGGATATGGAACATGGGTACCCAAATTCCCAATGATGTTGATCCCTAAAGCCTAATACCATCCCCTAAGAAATATTCTCATCAATATTCGTCCCCATCCTATTCCATTCCACCATCCACTGGTCCTCATCCTAGTTGTGGCCTTTCCAATTCACAAATTTACTCATTATTTTAATACCTTTATGAAAACCCACAGGCAATTTTATTGTGATTCTTTGAGTTGGGAATCTAATTTCCAAAAGACCTTGACCCCATTTAATTCACCTTACCCTTCATCCAAAACCATCCTTATCAGTCTCCTTCCAATCCCTCATCTATCGTGGCCACCTCATTTGCTACCAAACTAACCACCTAGTTGTATCACCAATCATCTGATCTAAAATCTAATGCTTGAATATCTAAGTCACAAAATTAAGTGGGTCCTTATACTCCCCTTCCCATGTCCTTAGAAACCCTTTTCAAAAAACTTGTCATTGATAACATGATTGTCTATCCACCTATTTGACATCTTGATCCCACAAAGCTTTATCCCTCCTACTATAAAGAAAACTGATACTATCTATATCATCAAACTTGGGGGAATCACCTTAAACAATGTTTACCTTTTTGAGATTATGTCCAAGACCTCATCAATCATGGAAAAATACTAATCAAAGATGAATCAGATAAATATCTATGCCTAGGTGAATAAGAAGAGGGATGATAAGATTCTATTCTTGATCATGATTAATCCCTTTCCCTTCCAAACTAAGGTTAAGACATATTTTCCCTCTTACATAATCCTCCTATCATCTATCAATATTTCATCAATCACAAGTCCATTTACCATACATCTCATGAATCCTTTCATGGACCTCTCTTTGCTCAGTTAATCATTCATTCATCATATCCCTCTCACTCATCACATCACATAACCCATGTTGAGAGGTCAGTCATGGAAAATTAATCCCCTATTAGAATCATAGAATCATGCACACCAACATCAACATCAGATATACTATAAGGATCATGTGCAACACCAACATCTGTATCAGCTCCCTCATTAGAAACATCATCCTTTATTGATATTATAATAGATAATGATAATGATTGATATTTTGAAGATTCAAATAATCTAGATGATAAAATATCACTAGGAATATCTTTTAACCCCACTTAGGATTATGAAATCATTACTAAATTATTGAATGCTTTATCTATCAGATATTGCATGAGTAGATTTGATCCTACTGTGCATAAGTATCTTAATGATCATTTTGATATTATTAATGACACTTTATCTAATGTTGAGGCTAGGTTTCCTTGTAAATTTTATGAGGAATATGTTTTCCATTATCACTTTAATCCATCACCCAACATTAATCACCCACCTTGCCTCCATAATCCCTATATTCTACTCCATCCAGGGGATGAATAAGAACATGCATTATTGGATTCTCCTCTGTATTCAATATCATGTGACCCAAATATAAATATCCAAGACCAAATTACAAAATTCATAAATCATGATCAAACCATATTTTATCTTATCTATCAAAATCAAGCAAAGTCAAGTCATCAACCTAATTGAAAAATATTTTCTCCTAGTGAAGCCTAAAATCAGGTACTAGGGGAATGTCAAAGTCAAAATAATCATTATATATCAAGTCAAAAATAAATCCCCTATGGTGAATCCTAAAAAATGGTACCAAGGGAAGTCAATATCAAATCTAATCAACAAATAAAGTTAAAAATGATATGATCAACCATCCTTTTAATGTTTGGATCAAATAATCAGCAAATCAAAAGATTTTGGATCCCTTAATCTCATAACACAAATATATAAAATCCTATTTACCATATCCAATGGTGTATATAAATATTCAACCCCATTTTTACTCCCCATCTCATCATATCATTTGACATGATCATATCCCTTATTCATATCCTATATCCCATCATCACATCCATGGCATACCTCCATCCCCACCATGCCTTAAATCCCTAGGCAACATTATCCCTCATAAGGGATATAATGACACCTGGTTAAAATGTCTAAAGGATGCTAAATCAAGAATCAATAAAGGTGACCAAGACATAATATAAGCATCACATATACCTAGAACAAGTGTTGGCTTAAGATCACCATAATATTGGAAATCTTGCATCTCACCCTTATCCAATAAATTGAGATGCCCTAAAAAAATAAATAATAAAATAATTTGTCTAATAATGAAAACCAATATTCTATAACCTTGGGAAAGTACCATGATTAAAAATAGATTCCAACATCATGGTAAAATAATCAATTGTCTGCATTGTACAACAACACTTGGGAGCAAAATCTATCCATCTTTTATCCATGCCCCCTCATCCATCATCATATCATGCATCCTATTATGTCCCTCTTGTCTTGACCTTTGTAAGGGAGTGGAAGGTGTCTTGAGACATGTTCTCTCCTCATTTTGGCATATCCTCCAATGGTCACTTAAGCAACTAAAACATCTAGTTCTTTCATGATGTGGTCATTAGTAATCCCTAGTCCCTTCTTCCTTAGCTTGCATCACTTTTTACACATCACCATCATCTTTTTTGGTCATCACATCCATCATTACATCCTCATATTGGTTTCTAGGATTAGTATTCGCTTTTCTAGTAACCCCATTTTTATAGTGTACACACATATTTCAAAAATCCCTAAAAATTAAAATATTTTGAAAACCCTTAAAATCATAAAATTTGAAAAATCCAAAAATTGTCCATGATGTCTTGTATTATACCCCATCCTATAGTTACTTCCATATCCATCCATGTTCTATCATCCCATCCATCATCTTTGGATACCACCTTTAGTCTTGGAACCAAATCAGAGTAGTCACCCATCTCTTCATATCTTTAATCTCATCCTTGGCCTAGGTCTTATTGGCACACATAACCTTGCCAAAGAATTTAGTTTAGCACCCATAAATTCCCTATTAATGCATTTTAATACCTATCACCCATCACTCACTCTTTTCTAGTATGAAAGGTATTTGATCCCATCACTATTATTATCAATGCTTCTTCATATCTAACACTCATACAATCACTCTTTGCTAGTATGAAATGTATTTGATCCCATCATATCCTAGTCTTCTTGCTAGATTGGACTCTTTCAAGGTGTTATCTATTAGTAATCCTTGGTCATCACTTCTCCTAAATCACTTTCTATTGGCCACTTGTTGAATCAATTTCAATACCAAATCTATATTCAAAGACCTTCCTTATCCCATAACCAAAGGAAAATATAAACCATATCCTTATCCATGTCCTAAACCCAATCATCATCATTAGTCTATCTAAGTCTATCTTAAGTCCACAATCACATCTTGATCATCCTAGATCACCCTATCACTCAATCATTCTTCCCATCATTAGATAAGACATTGTGACATTGCATGTAGATACTTATGTGTGTGTTATTTGTTTAATCTACATGAATTTTATCATGTATATATCTTGTTTGTCATGTATCTTTTTTGTCTATTGGAAAATGAACTAAGATGCTATGAGGACACCAAAAGTGCCCTCAAGGATGTAGAGTTCACTAATTTCCCATGAATTTTGACACAATGTCCTCTTGGTCATGTCTATATCATGGAGCATACTACCAAGTGCCATATTTAATGGATTACTTAGACTATGATGAGCCTTATGACATTTATGATGGCTTGATTACCTCCACCCTCAGCATTCATCTAATCATACTTATTCCCATCACTAATAAATCTACCCATTAGACCAACATCTAATCTTTTCATCCTCATCTCATCCTTTGAGATATATTATTTAAGAATTAACACCATTCTATAATCACTAATCCTCCTCCTCATCTTCTCGTTAGAACTACATCAGCTTAAGGTCTTTTTAGACTATGCAGGTAACACTTGGTCACTTTTTAGTGCCCAAGGATAACTCAACCACTATCTCCTCTCTCACACCTTTGCATGTGTCCTTTCTATGCTAATCATCATTAATCAAATTATGGTTCATTGATTTGATTCCATGCAATCCCATCTTTGGGTCACTTGATCATTTCATTCTTTTTCATCACATACATCATATTGATCAATTTATCTTTGAGCCACACCCATCATTAATTAATAAAATCATCATCTTATCCTAGCATATATCTCTCCCTTGAATGCATCCTTGCTTGGGATAAATATAAATCTTGTTGTCTTTTAATCCTAACATCATCATGTTATGATTTATTCCCCCTTGGGATGTGTTGACAATAATGACCGCATCATCCTTAATCCCTATGAATGTGTCCTTACCAAGGTCATAATCAATCTATAACTCATTTTCCAAGTTGAATTCATCTTTATCATCTCCTATCTCACATATAGTATCTAAATCCATTGTCTATCCATCTCATCCCACCCCTCGATTCTTCTTTTAAGTGGCCATCTATCGCATTTTTCCATGCATGTCCCCTCAAGGGGGTATCATATCCTCTAAAATCATCTACTAATATTCATCCATGAAATGGTTTTTATTTTAAATACCATTACTACTTCCAATTCACTCTACTCACAATTCCCTTTCAAAGAGGTGTAAACTATATGCATCTAAATTTGCTTGCTTGCATTATTATCACTAATATTTCTCTTAGTCAACATTAATTATACTTATCTCATTTAATCCTATCCTAGAAATTATTCTTCATATAATAACCTTATTCATTCCCACTTCATCATTAATTTATCCTAAATCCCAATTATCCCATCCTAATCCCCACTTATCTATTATTTGGTAATTTTAAATTCCCATGGCCCACCTACCCCCCTACTAGCTTATCCCTAAGCTCTCCTACACCCCTAGTCCCTAATCACTCACCTAATCCCTATCTAATCCATACTTAAATCCTAATTAATCCCTAAGAGGATTATATAATTATAAAATACTCTCTATTATAATCTAGAGGCTTCCAAGGAATTTTAAATTATTCAGATAATCCTCATCCATTGATCTTCTTTATCCAACTTTGAATATAAACCATTGATCTTTCCCTCCTTCCTCTATTTAAACAACTCCTCTCCTCCATGGAAGGATAACTATAATCGTCATGATATGTTCATTCTAAATAAATCCATCATCAAGCATCTTTGATCAAGCAACATCATAGCTTAAATTTGAGTCAAGGTATATCAATCTAATCCCAATCCTATTTATCTTTTATTATGTTTAATCATGGTGTAAAAAATTTAGATTTAGTATTTTATAATGATGGTTTAATTGTTTATTCACATATTTCATTATTATTCTAATAGATCTATCACTTTACTTATTGGTTTGATATTTGAGTGACTAAATTATGTAGTTTAATCCATAAGCTCAAATTTTAGGTTACAACAGTCATCTATAGGTTCTACATTGTATATAAGGAATAATTTACCTTTTAAGAATTTCCAATTACGATGAATCTATTAAATTTATTTTTAAGGTCTATAATATTTCCATACATACTTTCTCAATTCGTTAGTTTCCTCTTAGTCATTCTTATTTGTCAAGGCATGCTAATTCTTGATTGGACTGTATGTGCAATCATAAACTTCTACTGAGTATGAATTGAGTACTTCATGAAAGATATCATAAAATGATTTGAAAATACATAGAGGACTTGGAAAATATTAAAATAAAATCTTACCAAGGTGGTTATGAAACCGAATAAACCTTCCATAGATTCCCACCTTCAAACATATGTATTCCCAATCATCATGAACATAGAGTAGACGTATAAAATGGTTTGCACAGTTAGTTATCACAATCAAGAAGATTTATTATTAGTTTCCTTAAAAAACTTTATATAGTTCATAACTACTCCAATGATTCTTGGACTCCTCCAAGAATGTTGAGAGGCTTCTATCTACCCAACTCCTAACACACTTATCAAGATGACTAACCACATGATTTAAGAATGTATTGAGGTAAATTTTACCCCTTATAAAACCTAAACAATAATACTACATTTCAGAAGCTCTTCCACACATGATTTAGGCACCAAAATTGATAAAAGCATTCAAATTTTTAAATTTGTATAAATGGTAGGAAAATGCCATATGAGCAATAATTTGAATTCTATGAACTCCTAGAACTTATAAAAAATAAAAAAACATTTTAAAATACCCATAGAAGTTATATAAAGATAAAATTATAACTAAAAATTATTCCTTTTCATCATACCACCATCCTATAAATGTCTCCCATGAGCTCCTACTTATGCTTATTGTTATGCTTGATCAATTTATCTTGTTGCCATTTACTACAAATAGTCTCTCATGTAGATGGAAATATTATCTAGCACCACACTTGTACTTATTATTTCCTCTTGATATATTTATCCAAGTTAAAATGGTAGAGAGTAATAAATCATTAAGTAAAACATGTATCTCCTCATGCCTTTGAGGCATACTCCAACTCTTCTCCTTGTTTGTTTGTTATCTTTGCTACCAAGCACCTTCTTGTGCCCTATATGGTTCATCTTATTATCTATATCAGCCATAAACTCATATTTTTCCTATCCTTCTATTGTTTATCCTTCATTTATAACATGTCCTTCATCATTATTAATTATAAATTCATTATGTAGAGTGTTTTCTTGTACTTGACTGCTCCTTGCGTTCACCAGTGCTCTTATCGTAGACACCACTAATACATGCCATAGGTTTATGTTATCCTTTGTAACTTCCTTCACCATATCTTTATACATTTGATGAGGATCAAAGTTACGTTCTCTATTAATTTCTTTATACACACTCGAATAATCCTCATACCTTTGTTTTTTCTATTGTCCCAATATTTCCTTGTATTCTTTTGCATCCTCTTGAGTGAGGATCACTTAATGATCGATGATATATTTATTTATATATGGATTACCTAATTGTTCTTATTATAAAATAAATACTCTATCTTGAGCCTCTCCTTCCTCTTGGTTCATCTTGAACACCACTTGATCAAATGCTTCATCTTCATGTTTGAGCCTATATATTGACTCAACTAACTCATCTCATTCATCATATATTACACCTACATTTACACGTGCAAAAACATCCTTAGTTTGAAATTAATGATGATTACCCCATTATCCTTAATATTAGGCTTCTTATTCAATAATTTCAACTATCTCCTCACTTTGCACACTTCTTGCCTTTTCATATTTATCATCATTTCTTTGAGAGGCTATCTCATTGTTTTTATGATTCCAACTAAAAATTTTAGTCTAAGATCTTATAAAACTTGTTCTAACTCTCCTAAGACTACCTTCAACTCATTAATCTCTCTATTTACAACTTCTTCTTTTTTCACTTCTTTGTGGTAACATTCTTTCTTCAAACCCTTCATATTTCTCTTTCACTTTTCACACTCCTCTATCTTCATTCTCCCTCTAGGTCTCACCTGGACCTTTATCTTTATTTATAAGCTTAACTACTTGTCTCCTTAACCTTCACTTGGTCTCTCTCTTTCTATCTTCAATCTCTCCCTGATCTTTCTTCTTTTGAGATTTCACTAGATCTCTTCTTTATCTTTCTAAGCCTCCTTGGCTTAAGGCCTTCAACACATAATATTACCTTTCTACTTCTCTATCCATCCTTGTAAATTTATTTATCAACATTTCAAACAATCTTCAACATTATTTCATGATTTGATCAAATACATAAAATGAAAATGAAAACAAAAACAAATATGTATCTTTATTTGCTTGTAAACCTTCTTATCCTCTTCCCCAAATAACTTATTGATCTGATACCAAATGATGTAGAGGTATTAATCAAAATCCTTATCTATGGTGAATGGAAACATGAAAAAACATCTTATCTCTATCACATACTCATCTCTGATCTTTATTCTTTAACTTTGACACTTTTTCTCTCTACTCTCCATACATTCACTCTTCACTTATAGAAGAAGAAACTTCAATATTATCATTTTTTTAATCCTATATGTACTTATTAATCTAAAATCTATCTAAAATCACCATATTTTTACTCTCACATTCCTCATTCTCCCCAATAGCTCACTTCTTCTCTTTGAATTCATAATTTACCAATTCCCTGACAAGACTCAATACTTTGTACCTAATTAATGTTCACGTGATCCTTCATAGTCACATTTTAAATTCCATATAACATTCAACCCATCCACTCAATCTTCACTATTCATCTCTTCACTAATCCCTTACTTCCTTCTTGTCACCTTCCTCTACTATCCTTTTTTTACACTATTTCCTCTTGAACAGATAAGTATAATGGAATATTGGGAAGATAAACACTTTTTTATTCACTTTATATCATATAATATTCCTACATGAAGTTTATAGTCGTGAATCCACTCAAAATTAATTTTTATAACTCCTTTTTAGGCTCACTTTAGGCCTATTAGGTCTCTATCAACTCCTTATACACACAGTTACTTATAGTCTATACCCAGATGCTTTTTGCTACGCCCCTAACCTATCACATGTATGAGGATAGTATTAGCCAACTTGTGGCTTACTTATCCCTCTTTGACATTATATTATGGTCGACTTATGGCTGACTTGTGGCTTTCTTTAGATTAGTAGGTCAGCCTATGGAGTAACCATGGCCTAGTTAGACTATATATAGGAGGTAGTGGGTAATCATTTATCATCATATTGTGAATTCTGCTCTTATTGAAGCTTGTGGAGGTTGCCCCCTCGAAGTGGATTATATTTTATCATATATTTGGATATATTTCAGTCATATTTGGATATAATTATGATGTTATACTTAATTCTTGAAGTAATTTCATTACAAGTGGTATCAGAGTTGCGATTTGGGCATCTTGTGGGCGAAACACTAATTTTGTGATATATAAAAAATGGTTGTGAATTTCTCTGAAATTGTTTTACTGAAGGTGAGAAATCATCACATTAAGCTTCCATTAAAATTTCAGATCATTTGGATTTGGTTTTCAAAAGTTATCGCTATTTTATGGTTTTTCATAAAATTGCTCTATTGTGCGCAATTCAAAGAAATTTTCTGAGTTTTTTACATTTTTGGAAATCTTAGAAAAATTTGGCTATGGTTTTTTATTTGTATATTTTTAATTGAGGCCGACATAATTCCAAAATCGCTTGGTCAAAGTTGGGTCAAAAGTGTCAATAAGGGTCGACATCGTAAAACCCTTTTATGGGAGGTCCACAAACTCGGGGCCGAGGAAAGGGGGCTGAAACTCTAGGAAAAACTCCTAACCAGGATGAGATGGGGTCATAAGGGGGGTGTAATAGACCCTTTGTACCAGGGTTTTCTGACATAGATAACAAAGTGAGCCAGCTTGACTATAGTGTGCAAGGCATTCAGAGTGAGGTGCAAGACATACAATCTAATATGCAATCCATACAAGATAGTTTGGGATATATCATGATATATTTGAATATTAATCAATCAAATCATCAAGCTAACTCTATTTCACAAACCCACCAGGGTGGTTCTCCTAACCAGTCTACGTCAAATCCAACTCTATGGCCACAGAAGAACCTATTACCAAAAGTGGATATGCAAAAATTTGATGGAAAAGATCCACTCAATTGGCTCAACCAAATGGAGATTTTTTTTGACCTACATCAGATTCCAAGTGGACAGAAGGTCACCATGACATCCTTGTATCTTGAACCTGATCAATTCATTTGGTATCGATGGTTGTGTGATCAAAAGAAAAAGATGGGTCTCAATGTCACTTGGTCAGTTTTTCAAGAGCAACTACAATTACACTATGGAAATAGTGTGACAGATAATTAATTTAGCCAACTAGCAAAATTGTGACAAACTAGCTCTATCAAGGATTATATTCATCATTTTCAGAACCTATCCTTACATGTGGAGACAATTTTTGATGCAAACTTGAATGACTTTGGGTGGACTCAAGGACCACATTCAACATGAGGTACACATGTTTAATCCACTTAATATTTCTGAATCTATTATCCTAGCATGTAGAGCTGAGGAAAAATTCCTAGCCAACAAGAGACAACCATTCACTCACTTCAAAGATCGTAGCATATCATCATCAACATTTCCTCCACCTACTAGATTGACCCCTCAGCAAATTGAAGAAAAACATGCAAAAGGATTATGTTTTGGTTGTGATAGCAAGTGGAGTAAAGGACATAGATGTGATGAGAAGAAGTTATTCTACATTGAGGGACCAAATGAAGATGAAGAAGTAGATGATGCCTCCAATGATGATGAGGAAGATATAGAGGAGGTACCTGAAGATTCCCACCCTACAATCTCTTGTCATGCACTTGCAGGTATTAGCACTCCAAAAAATCTTAAGGTGGTGGGTTTCCTCAAGAAATAGAAGGTGACAGTGTTGATTGATTCAGGGAGCACACATAACTTTATAAACCATAAGTTGGCCACTCGATTGAACTGTTTCATCTACCTAGCACCAAAATTTTAGGTCATGATTGTAGATGGTGGCACAATTAATTGTTCAGGCAAATGCCATAGTATTAAGCTTACTATGGGTGGGTACAATCTTGACTCTCCTATGTTTGCTATTCCCATGGTTAACATAGACATTATTTTGGGAGTCCAATGGCTCACAACCTTAGGTACCATTGAGATGAACTTCCAAGAACTATTCATGCGCTTTCATTCTAAAGGTAAGAAAATTGAATTACATGGATTACATGCAAAATCTCCACAATTGGTTAGTTCACATCAGATGACCAAGATGATAAAAAAGGGGGTAGATGGAATTATTGCACGATTATGCTCTATAGAATTTCAACCCCCAAAGGTATCTACACATCCTGATCTGCAAATAATTCTTGAAGACCATTCATCTATTTTTGGGGCCATGCCAAAAGGAATACCACCAAAAAGAGAACATGATCATGCCATTCAACTAATTCCAAGTAGTCAACCACTAAATATTAGACCATATAGATATCCATATGCACAAAAGAGTGAAATTGAAAAGATGGTCCATGACATGCTGGAGGTAGGGATCATCAAGCATAGCCAAAGTGCATATTCATCACCAGTGGTCATGGTACGGAAGAAGGATGACACATGGAGGATGTGCCCCGATTATAGGGAACTCAACAAGTACACCATCAAAGATAAGTTTCCTATTCCAGTAATTGATGATTTACTTGATGAGTTACATGGTGCTAATTATTTCACAAAATTGGATCTTTGCTCGGGGTACCATCAAATTAGAATCAAGGATGAAGATGTTCATAAAACTACTTTTAGAACACATGAGGGCCATTATGAGTTTTTGGTAATGCCCTTTGGTCTTACAAATGCACCATCTACTTTTCAGAGCTTGATGAACACTATTTTTAGGCCTTTTTAAAGGAAGTTTGTGCTAGTTTTCTTTGATGACATATTGATTTATAGTCAGACATGGGAAGCACATCTACAACATGTGAAATAGGTATTGATAGTTTTGGAGAAGCACCAACTTTATGCAAAGCCATCTAAATGTGATTTTGGAGTACAAGAGGTAGAGTAATTGGTCACATTTTTTCCCATGAAGGGGTCAAAGTTGATCCTCAGAAGATCAAAGTGATAATGGAATGGCCCATGCCAAAAACTCTCAAAAACCTTCGAGGTTTTCTTGGACTAACATGTTACTATAGAAGATTTGTGAAAGGTTATGGCATCATAGCAGCTCCACTCACTACATTGCTAAAGAAGGATGCTTTCCATTGGAATGATGATGCCACCAAATCATTTGAGAAACTAAAAGTAGCTATGTGCACCACTCCAATTTTGGCTACTCTAGACTTCTCACAAACATTCATTGTTGAATGTGATGCTTTTGGGTCTAGATTGGGGGCAGTACTAATGCAGGAAGGAAGACCCATTGCATTTGAAAGTCATCAATTCAAAGGTAAGAATCTAAAAAAACCTATCTATGAGAAAGAAATGATGGCTATTCTTCATGTAGTTAAATAATGGAGGCCTTATCTGATGGGTAGACACTTTAAGGTGAAAACGGATCATGATAGTCTCAAATACTTTTTGGAGCAAAGATTATCATCTGAGGAACAACAAAAATGGGTAACCAAAATGTTGGGTTATGATTTTGAAATCATCTACAAGAAGGGTAAAGATAATGTAGTAGCAAATGCACTATCTAGATGGGATACATCCACATAAGCATTACTTGGTGCAATGTCCATATTGCAAGCAGATTGGGTGGATGAAGCTAGGTTAGAATGGGAGCAAGACAAAGATACACAGGGTCTGATTCAAAATCTCCAGCATGGTAATTTATCCTCTGACAAATTTGAATGGAAAGGTAATGTCTTATGGTATAAGGGTAGGTTATACTTGTGCAAAACTTTAGAGCTTAAGCATAAGATTCTTGCAGAGTTGCATGCATCTCCACTTGGGGGAGACTCAGGGTTCTTGAAAACTTATCATAGAATTAAGAAAGAATTATTTTGGGATGGACTCAAGGGAGATGTACAAAATTTTGTGGAAGAATGCATGATATGCCAACAAAATAAAGGTGAAACAGCTAAGACCCCAGGTTTGTTACAACCATTAGCAATTCATAGTCAAAGGTGGGAGGAGGTTTCCATGGATTTCATCACTGGGCTGCCTTGTTCTAAAGGTAATAATGTTATTTTGGTCATTGTGGATAGGCTTATAAAATATGCCCATTTTTGTGCTCTCTCACACCCATTTTCATCAAGTACTATTGTGGCTATTTTTATGGAAGCAGTTCTCAAATTACATGGAACCCCAAAAATAATTGTAAGTGATCGTGATCCTATTTTCACTAGTAATTTCTAGACTGAACTATTTTCTTGTTTGGGTACTCAGCTAGCTCATAGCTCATCTTACCACCCCCAATCTGATGGACAAAATAAAGTGGTTAACAAATGTTTAGAGGGGTATCTCTGTTGTTTTGTTTAAGATAAACAAGAACATTGGGTTAAATGGCTACCACTTGCAGAATGGTGGTATAACACATCTTTCCATACTTCTTCTAAAATGTCTCCATTTCTAGCACTATATGGTTACCATCCACCTTCCATCACTTATTCATTAAAGGTGCACACCAAGGTTCGAGATGTGGAAGAGCACATTCAACATCAACAAGAGGTTTTGGCTAGTTTGAGAGAGAATTTAGCCTTGGCACAAAATAGGATGAAGCAATAAGCAGATCAACACTGGAGTGAGCAAAATTTTGAGGTGGGTGACTGGGTATTTATTTGTTTGCAACCTTACAAGCAGATGTCCTTAAAGAAACATAAAAAGGACAACAAACTTGCTCCAAAGTATTATGGCCCTTATCAGGTTCTACAAAAAATTGGAAGTGTGGTTTACAAGCTCGAGTTACCTCATTCATCTCACATACACCCAGTATTTCATGTTTCTTGTTTGAAGAAGGTCATTGGATAGAAAGTTTCTACCCAGACAGAGCTCCCAGAACTAGATGAATAAGGACGAGTCATTTTGGAACTAGAGAATATCCTCCAAACACGTACTAAAAGGTTGAGAACTAGAGAGATTAAGGAATATTTGATCAAGTGGAAAAACCAAAGCAGTGAAGATGCAACTTGGGAAGGTGAATAATTTCTACAACAACATCCACAGTTGTTCAACATTGAGGAAAATGTTGGTTTGAAGGGGAAGGGCATGCTACGCCCCTAACCTATCACATGTATGAGGATAGTATTAGCCAACTTGTGGCTTACTTATCCCTCTTTGACATTATATTATGGCCGACTTGTGGCCGACTTTAGATTAGTAGGTTGGCCTATGGAGTAACCATGGCCTAGTTAGACTATATATAGGAGGTAGTGGGTAATCATTTATCATCATATTGTGAATTTTGCTCTTATTGAAGCTTGTGGAGGTTTCCCCCTCGAAGTGGCTTATATTTTATCATATATTTGGATATATTTTAGTCATATTTGGATATAATTATGCTGTTATACTTAATTCTTGAAGTAATTTCATTACACCTGTACACACCTAAAACCTCAAAAATAAATTATAAGACATTTTCCCCCAAATAATAACCAAGAATAATAATTTTTATATAGTGGTATCTTTGGGTATTCATGTTTTAGTCTTGAAACCCTAAATAGGGTTAAGGTTACATGTGACCAACTTGAGAAGGATAAAATTGCTTATTCAAACATTAAAATGACTTTAAAACTTATAAAAAAAAATTTCGTGGTATTTTAAATCCTATTTTACCTTTATACATTCATTGGATCACCTTAGACACCTCTGTTCATCATTCTTTTCAAGATTTTTTGGTTTGATTGTATGTGGGTATAGTTTGTGTTAACCTGAGAAGGGTCATTTTGTTGTTTCAAGGTTAAAAATGATTTTAATATTAACTAAGGATTATAATAGAAATAAAATAACTTCCCACACATTTTTTAATATTTACACCCTTTGGAAAATATCTGTTTTATGCTTAATATAATTATGACTTGGACTATGTGTGATTTTATAGTCATCTACAGGTTATACATTATATACAAGGAATAATTTTCCTTTTAAATTTTTTTAATTAAATTAAATATATTTTATTGATTTTTAAGGTATGAAAAATCTCCATACATCTTTTCTCAATCCATTATTTTCCTCTTGGTCATTCATATTTTTCAAGGCACACTAATTCTTAATTGGATTGTATGTGCAGTCACAAACTTCTATTGAGTATGAACTGAGTAATTCATGAAAGATACAATAAAATTATTTAAAATATATATATATAACCTGAAAAATATTGAAACAAAATCTTACCAAGGTGGTGATGTAACCAAATCAACCTTCTATAGGTTCCTGCCTTCAAACATATGTATTCCCAATCAGCATGAACACAGAGTATACGTATAAAATGTCTGCCTGGTTAGTCATCAAAATAAAAAAAACTTTGTTATTATTTTCCTAGGATTAAAAATTAATTTAAACCTTTAATCAATCCCCATACTAACTCAAAAACATAAACATTTACAAACATTATATAGTTCATAACCACTCTAATGATTCTTAGACTTCTCCAAGAATGTTGAGAGGCTTCTAACTACCCAACTCTTAACAAACTTGTCAATATAACTAACCAAATGATTTAAGAATTTAATGAGGTAAAATTTACCCCTTATATAACCTAACCAAAAATACTACATTATTTAAGCTCTTCCACACATGATTTAGTCCCCAAACTTGACAAAAGCATTCAATTTTTCAAATTTTAAAAAATGGCAGGAAAATGCCATTTGAGTAACAATTTGAATTATATGAACTCTTAAAAATTATAAAAATTAAAAAAACATTATAAAATACCCATAAAACCTATATCAATCCAAAATTATAACTATCATTGATGCCCCTACATCATTCAACATTGTAAGAACTATTATTTTTAAGACTTAAATGATTGTTAGAAAGCTCTGGTTCTAAAGAAGTAAACAATTGAGCATTAGATGTCATATGTTGAGTAGCACCAAAATAAATGATCCATTCATTATATAACCAAACACAACACAAGTAAAAGTATATGAAGTATTAGACTTTTTTCTTTCTTGAGTCTTATTGTTACTAGTACTAACATTATCTTTGACTTTAAGCTTTCCATTTTTGATATCACATTTCTTTTTAAAGCAATGATCTTCATCATAAGTGTGTTTGTCATAATAATTACACTCTAAATTTTTATTAGGTTTAGAATTATATTTTTTATATTTATTCTCATGTGTATTATTGGAATTAGCATGTTCTTTGCCATATGTTGGTGTTAGAAATAAAAACATGTTCATTAGTGTTAAGACTACCAAATTAAATCAACTTTTATTCTTCTTGATGCAACAAAGTAAAAAATAATTCAAATGTCAGCATAGAAGATAGAGTAATAAAATCTATTTGAGAATGAATATTAGTAATAAACTATTTAAAATGTTGAGGTAACACTTTTTTATGATAATATGAATCAAATTCAAATTAGAAAGTTTAATGCCTAAACCAACTAGTTAAGAATGCAAAGAATGAAATTTAATCAATAAATCATCCATAGATTTGAAGTCATTGTACTTTAAATCAATTAATTGATCTTGAATTTGAATTTTACGAGATTCATTCACAACATCATAAACAAATTTATGTTTAGACCAAGAAGTGGAGGCAAGAGAACAACCATCAATGTGGACATGTAATTTTTGAGTCATGTCCATGTCAATCAATCCTAAGGCCTCATCATTTTTTGCTTTCCATTTTTCTTGAATTTTGATGATGGTAGTCTTTATATCTAGTTTAGGATCTGTAATATCTATTATGTTCACCAAATATTTGAAAGTGAAGATATATTGCATATGTGATTTCCATAAATGGTAATTGGTGGACATAAGTTTAAATTTGGCTAACAATTGAGTCATGGTTCCTCTAAATCTCACCCTAAACTAGAAAATGAATAAGAAAAAAAATCACTTAAATGAAAAAGGCGTAAATTGCCCAAAAAATCACCTAAATAAATCAAAGGATGACTTGCTAGAATGCAAAAGAGATAACTAGTAAAAAAATGGGAGTCAAAAAAGGATACTTGAATTTCAAGAAAAAGATGGATATTAAATTGCCCAAAAAGGTCTAAAATCTGATTTAAAGTCTAAAAGAATGTCTCTTTTTCATTTTTTTAATACTTTAAATAATGAAATTATTTTGAAAAAAAAGACTTGGATAAATTAACTAAATTGATCTTTACATAAAATGTATACAAAGGCAATAAAAAATTGTTTTTTTAATGGAAAATTAAGTGCATACTAATAAAATATGAAACTTACAATTTTTTTTTTGATAGGTGAATAAACTGGTTGATAGGTCCCATACCCATACAAAATAAAAGCATAAGATAAGCATAATATATTATAAAAATATAATGAGATAACACTTAGTATATGATCAGAAGCTTTAGTCTAAAAGACATCAAAAGTTTGTAAAAAACCAAACAGGATATGGACCATTAACTGATTAGTTTATCTAATCAGACTCAGAGTAATAATTTTTTTTTGGTCTCTATGTTATATTCTCTATTTCTTCTTCCTCTATTCATATTCCTAATTCCCTACTCATTTCCCTTGTCTAACCTCTTATGCTTTGTACTAGTGGGCTTGAAACCCTCCTTTCCCTACTCGCTATCCTTTCTATTTTCCTCATTGTTGCCCCTATGAGTGGTTCCAAAAATGGGGGGAGTGAAAAAAGCTATGATTACTTCCTCCTTGTTATTACCTAGATCAAAGGTACCTTCAACCAAAAGACATTTCAATCTTTTAAACTCATCTAATATTTTTGTGCACAGTAGTTTCTAGATTATCACTTTGGTGTGAAATTTTTTGAGGGACTGCTCAATGCCATCTTTCATCTTGGGGTTTAAGAAATATTGAACCCTAATAGATATCAAGGTCATAATTTTAGAATCCCCCATATGATTACCTCTCAGATTAGTATTCTTCTGCATAAAATCCTCTCCTATATAATCATTCTAGTCCCTTATTTTCTTGGATTCAGACTCCATGAAAAATTCATCATCCCTACTCAAATCTTCATGCTCACTGGTGATGTTGATTGCCTCCACTAATACCTTAGACAAAAGGGGTTATCCCTTATTTACCAAAAGCAAAATGAGCCCATGGTGGATAATTTCCACTGAGGGATTGCTCTTAAAATTTGTGATTGAGGCTTTCATAGATTTAAAGAGAAAAAGGGTAAACTGATAGTATGACCCCTAAAATGGTTCAATATAAGAAAATGATGTGATAAAATTATTATGTGTTTCCATTCCAACATGATATATCTCATTATCTACAAACATACATTTGACCATTTTCTACGCAAATCCACCCTTATGAACCTTTTTTGGGTAAAAAAAATTGGCTTCTTTTTCTCCTTGCTATAGAATATTTTGAATAGATATTCTTTCCTTTTCTTGTCCTTTAATGCCTTAACTCTTGAGTATTCCATGCAAGTAATCTCCCCTATAACCTCCTTAGTGATCAAAATCATTAATTGATGTATGTGAACTTCCTTATCAATCCACCCATGAGTAAAATCTCTAGACAACAATTTGTCTTAGCCCACCAACATTTCCATATAGGTCACCAGATCCCATTTTATCATCTTATTCCACACATATTCATCCTCCTTCATGTATTCATAGGAGATAGGTTCAACATAATCACAATTACCTCTCATTTTAGCATTTGTTTCTACTACAATTTTCATGGCCAAAGTCCTTAAAAGCAATAATGTTGTTGAAAATAGAGTTGTATAAAATATTTTTACTTGGTTTATAATTAATCCATAAGTGCAAAACCTTAATGCTTGAAAGGTTTATTATGTCCTTACATGTGTGACCATCCCTTATCTTATGCTAAGTGTGTTGAATCATTAATAGGATCATCATATCACTCTATGGAGTGATATTTATTTATATCAATAAAGGGGATGAAATCATTAGGAAATGCCTTATCACCTTGCCAACTTGTAAGTGAGATACTAAAGACCCCTAAGTTAGCCATTTTATCAGTACATTTTTTGCCTTCTCTATACACATGGGCAATAGATACTCCCTTGAAGTGGGTAAGTAAGTTTTTCACATAATCCATGATCCCAATTATATTCCATGAAACTTGAGTCAAACCTTTTAAATAGTTGATGATATTCATGGAATCTCCCTCCACTTGTAAATACTCCATGTTAAGCTTAACCTCAATATCAATGCCCCATAAATTAGCTTTGGATTTTAAAAGATGGTTTATTTGAATCCCAAGAGGTACTACATATGTTTCCCTGAGATTCCTATAGGAATCTTGGATAACACTTCCTACTCTTGCCAGACCCAGATTTCCTTTAGTAGCCTTGTTGAAATTCAACTTGAACCAATGGGGAGGAGGAAAAGTCCAATTGACCTTAGATCTATCAACACACTGATTGTGAAGCTTACTAAGGATTTCAAGATTAAGTTGGTGGAGAATTTGGGATAGGTGAGGAGAAGAAGGCCCATCAAAATATGAGGCATAGGAAATCCAATTTTATTTAACTAACATATAAGTTAAAAGGTTATGAATTGTTTTTTTGTAAAATATTTAAATTGCTTCCATAAGAAAGGAAAATGACTTATATGTATTTTGTTTTTTTGAAAGAAATGTTACTTAATAAAAATAAATTGTGAATTGAATAAAGTTGATGCCTTATATAAAAAAATGTCTTAAAAATAGGAGAAGCAATGCAAATATAATTTAAAAAAATATTACCTAAATAAATAATTAATATCACTATAGAAGGGATACCAAGTGCTAGAGAGGGATGCCTTGACGTAGAGGGAAGGTAGATAAGTAATTCAAATTTATACATATATCACTTAGAAGCTAAATAGGGTGACTCAAAGGGAACTGAGGTAGAAGTAGCATGAATTTGGATAGAGAAGGAATCCTGACAGTCAGTAAAGAGAGGCTACCAAAGAGGGAGGTGCCAAGCATAATAGAGAAACATGAAAGAAAAAAATCAATAGAACAAGGGTGATTTGAAGATAAGTTTTAGAAAATGCATATAAAAAAGGAATTCACTATTGAAAAGAGGTTTTAAGGCCTTATACAAACATCATATGGTAAACAATTTAAGAAAAAAATAAATGGAATGAAATGCTAGCTGTAAAAAGGTAATGCCAAGATGGTATCAGTTGGAGATAGTTGAAAAAAGGACACTTATGTATATGCCAGGGTAGAAAAAGCTGAAAGCAATGAGATTAAATTGATTTATAAAAAAGGAATACTCCACAAAAGGCAAAAAAAAGAAAGAGTACCAAAACAAGAAAAGGGCAATTCCATGAGAAGCACAACTCCACCTACAAAACTCAAGAAGATCTCTTTATAAAAAAATAATGGATTAGAAAGATTAGTCTTGAAAAAACAATTATCTAAATTAATGAGAAATAAAAAAATATATCTGAGAAAAGAGAGATATTAAAAAAAAATTCTCATTAAAAAACTACAAATGAGTAAAAAAAATGATTTTTATACAAGTAACAAAAAAATGTTTGAGTGATTTTTTTATTAATAAATGTTAGTAAAAAAAGTACTAAACAATTTTTTTTTGGTAAAAAGGTTAGACAAAAATATTAATATGGTTAACACCTACAAAAAAAAGTTAGAAACCACAAATTTAAACAAGGATAAGCAAAAAAGGATTTTAATAAATAGCAAGGGTTAGGGCTCTTACAAAAAAAATAAGAGTAGTCTCCTTAAAAAATTGCACACTTTTAAAAAATTGCCATTAAAATGATCATAGTTCTAACATAATGAGGGATTTTAACTTAAAAAATATCATTAAGGACAAAGCATGAAAGTGAGAGAAAAATAAGAATGCACAAAAAACTAAGTTACCTCTCAAAACTAAACCATAGTGATAAGAGATTTAAATTGGAAAACCAAATGTATTGAACAAAAACCCACGTGATCTTATTAGAAATGTTGAAACAAATATATCCATAAGTAAAAGATTTGATCAAAATCACAATATAAAAATAGAGAGATATAAATGAATCTTAGTGAGGAACAGAGGAGAGGAAAGGCTCTTTTATAGATCTAGAAGAGGAAAATGGGAGTTACATAGAATCCCATTATGACGTTACAAGCCCCCTAAGTGCGTGCCACTTGTGTCCTAGTCCCTTACAAAGAGAAGGGAGGTGTGTGCCATGTGGAGAAAGAAGTTACTCATGCAAGTATCTCCCATATCATAAGAGATAAAAAATAGGTGAGTGAAACTTCATAGAATCCAACTTTATGTGAATTAATAATTCACATAAATATAAATTCCTCACACATGAAAAAGAAACTTAGGATAAAATAAATTATCATAAATAAAGGGTAATTATAAAACTTCAATATAGGATAGCGTAAATGTAGTAATATTAGGTGATATGTGGAAGAAGACAACTATTATAGAGTCCAAATCTTTTTTATACATTTTAAGGGTTAATGCTTCATTGGGTTTATAGTCAGTGTTAACTTGACTATACATCTTTTGAAATATTATGATAAAGGATCTAATCGGCTCATTGGGATCTTTAATCATGCTTGAAAAGTGTTGGTATATGACACTTGGTATAATGACCTATCCAAACCATGCCAAGAAGGTTATTTGACATCGGTTCCAAGAGGTAATTGAATTTTCTAGAATATTGATGAACTAGTCATAAGTAACATCTTGCAAGATAAAATGGAAGAGTTTTCATGCCACATCCTATTAGGTTATGTTTATTATCCATAAATTAGTCTTAAATCCTTTATGTTTTATTCAATAGTCCTAAATCCTAAGGGATAAAAGGAAGGAATATACTTTTCTATATTTATAGACAAGTCATGCACATTTCTAGTCAGCTAATCAAGTTAGGGCCATCATACTTGAAGGAGGATGAGATTTTATATTTGGGGAGAAGGATTGGGCCTAGGGTCCTCTTAAGATGCCTTGATATGACCTAAAATTTATATGGATATCAAAGGTTTTGATTAGTAGGTAGTATTAGAGGTATACCTTATTAGTCTTTTATAAGTATCCAATATAATTCAAGTGATATTCTAAAGAAATGAAAATGCTGCCCTTATTCTAGCACCAATTTAGTTCCTTTTCATGTGGGTTTTATGCACACCAAGGAACCTTACGATATAAATTCTAATGTTTTGGGATCAATAAAAAATATCCACTCCAAGACACATGTTTTAGGGTATTGGGTTTTGTAAACAACTCAATGGTGGAATAACGATGAGTGAAGTAGTTGTTTACCTCAGATGATTCAGAGATGATGTGAGTATATACATACTTGATATAGATGGATGGATGGATGGTTAATCTTACCCAAGGTGGGAAGGATTAAAAGGAAACTTAAAAAAGATAAGGGTAGAGCAAAAAATAAGGTTTGTGAATCAAAATAAGATGAAACCCTTATAAATTATATATTGAACTAGGGGTTGGAAAAGCATTCAAATAACTAATGATTATTTCAAGTTAATTTTAGTACATAAAATAGTCAATCACAATTAAGAGTCTAAAAGAATGAAATACTTTAAACTTTAGTGTATATAACTAGAGGTTGTTGCATTTGTAAGATTGTATTTACATATCTACAAAGGGAGATAATGATTATTAAACATAATGAATTTAAATTAGATACTTCATAAGATGAATAACTATATCAAATAATACTTATACACAACCCAAAGACTAAAATACTACAATAATGAAGCTTATTCAATGAATCATAGATTTAGAGGAAACTAAGATTTGCACATTAAGACACATTTTTAAAACAATCTATACAATTTATTATTCACCTTAAAAGAAAAAAATTTCCTCCCTTTGGAATTGTGAGGATATAAGTATATATGATCTTGGGATGGGGGATGCCTCATCTCTCAAGCAAAGTCTAAATTTACATTATCTAATAATAGACTGTGTCAAAAGTCATACATGATGTGTATGTATACAATATAATCATGAACAATAATATTCCATCCAAAGAAATTTTAGATATAAAATTAGCCATGCTAAAATAAACTCAAGTTATAACTTAGTCATGAAACTCATATTAAAATCCACTTATAGTGTTGATATGGCACTACATGGAGATGGAGCTTACACATTCAAAGACCGAGTTATCATTATTGTAGTTATAACTAGAATAGATGTTTTAATAATAGTTGTTGTGCCCACTGGGAGTGAAATTATAGTAAATAGTGGCATGGATGGAATGCTAACTATAAATAGAGGCATTTCATGTGATGAGGTATCCATATAACTAGTTGAAGTAGTCCTTGTTATTACCAAAGTAAAAGTGGGGAATGAAACATAGGTGCACCTAGTTTGAGTTTGCACTAATTTGTACCTTAGAGCTTGAGGTTGAGTGCCTTATGGAGGTGCTAATGATTTTGGTGTAGTTTTAGTAAATGGATATACTACCTCCATTTGTAAGTACAAGGCATGGTTATCGTGGAAATCATTATTGATGGTCTCAAAAGAAATAAGAGATCTCTTGAATAGTTATGGAATCTTATCCATCAAGTTTTTATGATGAACCATCACAACTTTGAACTTTATATATAGAGTTTTATTTTTTTTGACCCTCCCTTTAGAAAAATATATTAGTTTAATGATATACTGATTAGTCTTGTAGATCATCCCTCAATTTTAGCTTGAAATCTATCATCTGTAGTTTTGAGCAAACTTTAAAAAATGGGCTTGATAAATAACTACTTGAAAGGATTATTTACACTTATAACTCTCATGTATTTCAAAATAGAGGTAGATTTTCCTTATTGAATAATAAATTTATGCACTAAATTTTAGATCTCTCAATGCTAGTGAAGCAATATATCTCTCTAGATGGCCATGTGAACTTGTGTCCATGCAAATTTTGGTGTCATTATTAATTGTAGATGAGCACAAGCTTTATTCATTGTAGCTTGCCCAAAAAAATTAAGATTAAATTTCATTTATTTTATTTAGTTATACAATCTGGACACATCTCATTTTGGTTGGGATTCAACTTTTATAGAACTCAATGAATTAATAATGTCATATAGCTTCTTAGCTACACTCTGCATATTATCTACAATTACCCTAGTAGTTTGAATGGCATTTTATTATTGAAATTTATACCTAAATTGGTCATATTTACTAAAAATTTATTTTACCACTCTTCTATTTATATGCACAAAAATATAAGGATCCTACCTATATTCATATGGGCATTTGGGGTTGATCTTTCTCTTCTTCATTAAAGAGAAAATATCCTCTCTCTACCCCATTTCAACATTCCCACTTGTTGCCACCATAATTTTTATTTTAACCTTTATCATTGTATTCATTCAAGTATATAAAATGGAATCCTACTGTTATATACTTAGTGGTTATTAAATTTGGTCTACTTGATCTTATTTCAACTTTTAAATTCATGAGGGGATTTGCACCATAGATTGTGGTTCTATTTACTCTGTAGATGTAGTGGTGGAAGAAGGAGATTGTCCTTGAGGATGCATTAAAACTATATAATTCTAGGTGTAAAAAGGTTTTATAGGTAATTATGGAAAGGAAGGTGATGTAGAGGAGTTAGTACACACAAGCTAAACACAAGCTTTCCTTCTTTAGCCAATTTCTACTAGCCCTCTTGAATCACTATTTTGGATTTTTAGATAAATGTAGAAGGTTTAATATCAATGTTTTTGATATTTAGGTACCCAATATAATCCCCTAATAACACACCAAATTTTATATTCCAAATAGAAAGGAAAGGTTCTCTATTTTAAAGATCTTTTCTTATTTAGTCTTATTTCTTGTAGCCCTCTAGAGGCACTTTTCTTGAAGTCTTTTTGAACACATAGAGATTAAGATCAAACTAAAGGAAATTTTAGATACCCATTAATATTTTAAAATACCATACCAATTTTTAGAAACCAAATCAATAATCAAGTATAATAGCTCAAGCTCTTTCTCTATCAATTAGGTTTCCTATTAGGTCTCTTAGGTCTACAACTATATTTCAACTCTAATAGGATCCACACATGCCAAAATAAAAAAATATTGTTTGATTCACATTTAATATGTAAAACCCATCACCCATGTCATATTTTAAAGTCTGGTTCAATCTCCACATACCAAAACCATGAAATGGTCATTCCTCTTCACTAGCTTCTTTTGTGCAGACCGAGAGAAGTAAAAAGAGAGTTTCTAAATAAATTTAAGGTTTTAATGAATAAAATTGGAGTTAATTTTTTTGTGAGACCTAAATTAATACTCATGAATAAAAAATACTACCCTTTCAAATACAAAAGAATCAAATATTGATAAATCTCACTTGGAGAAAGCCTTCTTAAGAAGCTTGTATAGGCCTATTTGGACAGAGTTGTGGTTTTTGAGGAAGATTAAATTTTTTTATATGATTTTCAGTCTTAAAAAAATTATTATTAAAACTATAACTTTATTCACTATCTTCCAATATAATATCAATCCAATATGAATGCAAAATTTGTTTCTTTGAACTCCAACTTATTAGCAATGCACATAATTTCTGAAAACTAAGTTTCTCCTCTTTGATGTCTTAAAATGATCTAGTTGGTCTCAATGTTTCAAAATATTCAACATTTATATTTTAATCAAACTCAATAAGAACTCACTTATCAAATAAAACACATTAAGCTGATCTTAGCATTGAAAGTTATCACAATTTGAACTTTGCACAAAACCCTTGAAGGACTGTCTCATTCTTGTAACTATGTCTTATCTCTCCTTAGTTCTTGGATACTCTAAATTTTTTATTGACTCAATTATTAATTAATTAAATATTTTAAAATGAATTATATAATCCTATTAAATTTTTAACTATCCAAAAACCTCCCAATGTAGGTCTTAAATAGACTTGAGATGTTTTTTTATTAAACTAGACTATTGACCAACATAGAAAATGATGAGACCCAAGGTGATTTAAACATTAAAAGTCACATGAATAATATATAAAAACTTAAAACACCTAAAAACATTATTAAAATCACTATCACTTTATAAAATTCTCTAAAATTGAAGATAACCACTAAAAAATATGAATTTGAATTTTGGTAGAAAAGTGCCAAATTCAAATTCTAGCTAACCTAACCTATTATAAACACTTATAAATGATTAAAAAGTGAAATATATGATCTATAATAACCCTAAAACAATTTAATAAATCCAACATAATAAAAAAAAAAACCAAAATTGAAAATTTGGAGTGATGTTCCTACATCATACTCCCAAGGGGAAGCAAATAGACTCATGAACTATTATTCATGAAGTCTGTAATAGTATTACCATGGTGTTTGATCTATTCTTATTTAATCCAAGTGTAATATTAATAAGGATGATGTTTCCACTTAAATAAATAATGGAAATACTCTCTGGTTCTTGTTTTCATGATAATTTTCTTATCCAAGATCATCTCTAGTTCCTCCTTCTTGGTTGTTGGAAATTGACTTGCCCACTCTTGGGATGATATACCTGCTCCTATTATTTTCTAATTTTCATCACCTTATTTAAATGGATATATGTCTACAACATTTAAAATGGGAGAGATGCCCACTCTACTAGGAAACTCTATCTCATAATCATTGTTAGATAACTTCTTAAGAAATTTGCAAGGACCTATCTTCTTCATCTTGGGTTTTTTATAGTCACCTTTTTAAAACCTCTTATTTCTCAGGTTAGCCAAAACCATGCCAAAAATATCAAATATAACTTCTCTTCTCTTCATGTTTAATTGTTTCTTATACTTCTCCACACTTGTTTCTAGATGTCTTTTCACCTATTCATGTACCTCTTGCATAGATACAGCAAACTCCTCCCATTAAACACTCCTTTTATCCATTTTTATCAAGTATCTTAATTCAAACACTCATCTTGGATACATGCCATACATTACCTAAAATGGAATCATACCAATACTCCTATTGGAAGAGTCATTATATGCAAACTTTACCTATGGTAATACCAAATCCCATTACTTGAGATTATAAATTGATAGGCACCTTAGCAAGTTTCCTAAGCTCCTATTATCCACCCCAGTTTATCCATCAGTCTAAGGGTGGTATGTTGAACTAAAATTTAGATTTATTCCAAGTTTCTTCCATAAGGTCCTCCAAAAGTGACCTAAAAATTTGGTGTCCCTATCAGATATGATATTGAATGGTAATCCATGTATTCTAATAACCTCCTTGAAGAATTTTTTTGTGTGAAACATCATTGGTAGTTTTTTAATGAATAAAGTGGGCCATTTTGGAAAACCTACCCACTTATCCAAAGATAGAGTCATAGCCTATTTGAGTTCTAGGCATCCCCTCGACAAAATTCAGAATAATAGAGTCCCATCATATATTTGGGATTGGTAAAGTCTGATACAAACCTACATTTATAATTTTACCCTTACATCTTTATACATAACCTTATATATTTATATAAACCTTGCCTCTTTAAACATAACTTCTTACCTTTGTTTGCATTATAGGACAAAATTAATGCTTGTTACATTATTCCAACACCTTGTCAAGTCTAAAATGTCCTACCATGCTACCAAAATTATTATGATATGGCCTCCAACTACAACATGGATTCAACAATCCATATCAATCATAAAATCTCTCTCACAACACATAAACATCTCAATAAAAATTTCAATAATTTCTCATTAATCAT
Source organism: Torreya grandis (assembly GCA_037957365.1). Taxonomy (NCBI): domain Eukaryota; kingdom Viridiplantae; phylum Streptophyta; class Pinopsida; order Cupressales; family Taxaceae; genus Torreya; species Torreya grandis. The sequence continues at coordinate 2,559,123 of JARHVA010001618.1, read as the reverse complement.
AAAATGCATATATCAACACATAAATGAAATTCAACAAGATATCCTTCTAACTCATACAAACTTGGCATTCCCAAGACAATGAGGCATAAATGCTTCTCTCTAACCCTACTCCCAAATTTGCCTACCTAATCCAAGAATGGATACATTAATTAATAGAAAAATATGAAGAAAGAAGGGAGACAAAACAACAACCATGTCCCACATTCCACATGGCTGACAAAGAAGATTAAGGACCAAGAAAATGCAACCACATGTTCTCCACTTGGATTGATCATTGGCAAAAATAAGCATCTTTGAAAAATTTCACCATCCTCACATGTGAAAACACTATAGATGAATAATGAAAGACAAGTCACATGTGCAAGGTCAAAAAAAGAAGAGCATATTCTTTAGATAAGTTGAACCACCACCATGTGCCTCCATGTGACTCTAGAAATGTGTCCCCACTCCACATGGCCTTCTTGCATCATCTCCTGCATCACTTGCCACATCACCATGAATAATACTCATGAATAGTACTAATGAATAGTGTCATGTGAATAGTGTTTTGAATGCCACATCATTCTCCTCTAATTGAAATCAAATCATCTCCTATGAGTTAACTTTTTTTTTTATCTATGCCATTTATTATAAAAAAATTAAAATGCACACCACTCTATTTTTGGTTGATGCAATAGTGCTCAACCCTAGAATGGTCTTGCATTAGACACTTGAGGTATATAATGTGACATCTTGATCACATAACTTGGTTAAGTGGTAGAAACATTTTTTTGGCCATGTGGGATAATGACCATGACATCTTATTCCAACATACCAGTATACCCAAAGAATATCCTTTTTCTTTCTATGCTTCTAACATCTCTATATTGGCCCTAAAATCATCTTCCCCCTCCAATATCTCATCCATATCCCAATAGATGCATACATGGGGTCCAACCCACCAAAAACACTTGTGGGATCACACCCACTTAAAACCAAACTCATGGGATCAAAAATCCCATCTAAAACCATTATCATCCACCAAGATGATCTACCATGCATCTCTTCATCCCATGTGATCTCTAGCCCACCATTAACTATTCACATCCACCAAAATCCCACTTGGATTTCTTCTCTCCTCCAACCACATGTTGGATATTAAATATCACATATCACTTAAATATCCTCTCTCTTATCTTCAATAACATTCTCTACACTCTTATCATGTGCACATACATTAGGGAAAACAAAAATCCCCTCAACAACTTCATCATTCTCTAAAGGCATGCTATCAAAATTTCCACATGTGCATTATCTTTCACAAAAACCTCATATATCACACTCTCATCCACATGTGTACCTTATTATACATCCACTACCAAACTCTATTTATGTTCACATACTTTTAAAACATCCACATCCAAAGTTTCTTCCAAATAAACTTGAAACTCCTCTTGGTTGCTCCATCCATTCACCTCATGTGCACTTTCTTGCACATAAATATCCTCCATTATTTCCTTCATAGAAACCTTCATATATTATTCAATCATATCTTATTTCATGTGCACCTCCTCTTAGATGATTTCCTCTTTCTTCAAATCTTCATGGATGTAACTTTCACTCTCTTGAAACTCTTTATGACTGCAATTTTATTCAACATGCACCTCTACAAGGCTGCATTCTTCTTTAATTACATGCAACACAACATGGATGCAATCTTATTCCATCTTCTCTTCATCATCCTTCACAAGGATGTCTTCACACATGGGATGATCATAAGCCTCTTCTGCTTTTATAATTTTAAAATCAGATTTATTTTCCTCACATGAGAACCTGACTCTCTTACTTTCCTCTATGACAACCTTCTTATTTTCACTCATTTTATTCTCCTTCTACAACTCTTTATGGTTTCACTCTTGATTCTTCCATATGGCTATCTCTCTCTTTAATGTAGCCACCTTTCTTTCATGGATTCTAATATCTCCCACATAACTTATTCTTCAATGTCGCAATCCTCAACTCTTTCTATAAATAACCCAATAGTTTGTTCCAAGTATTTAACTTCTTCATCCATTCTTTCTCTGGTGGTACTCTACCACTCTTCTTCTCCATTTATTCAAAACCTGCAAAGCACAAAACACATTCACTCTATCAACAAGATCCTATTCAAAGGAATCTTACTTTATTTGATACCACTTGGTATGGCATCCAACCACAACATAGATTCAACAATCCATATTACTCATAAAATATCACTCACAACACATGAACATCTTAATAAACATTCAATAATTTATCATTAATCATTAAATGCATATATCAACACATAAAGGAGCTTCAAAAATCAATCCTTATAACTCATATAAACTTGGAATTCCAAGCCAAGGAGGCACAAAGGATTCTCTCTAAGCCTAATCCCAAATTTGCCTACCTAATCACAAAATGGATACATTCATTTATAGAAAAGTATGAGGAAATAAAGGAGACAAAACAATAACCACATTCCACATCCTCTATGGGTAATAAATAGGAGTAAGGACCAAGAAAATTCTACCCCATGTTATTCACTTGGAGTGATCATTACCAAAGATAAGCATCTTTGAAAATTGGCACCACCCTCACATGTGAAAATGCTATATCTGAATAATGAAAGACAAGTCACATGTGCAAGGTCAAAAAAAGAAGAGCATCTTCTTTATACAAGTTAGACCACCACCATGTGCCTCTATGTGACTCTAGAAATGCATCCCCACTCCACATGACCTTCCTACATAATCCCCTAAATCATCTACCACATCACCATGAATAGTACTTGTGAATAGTGTCTCATGAATAGTGCTACATGAATAGTGTTTTGACTACCACATCAGATTTTATTTGATCAAGTTCTCCCTCATTGAAATTTTTAGCACACATAACTATATTTATTTGAAAAATAAGTCATATTGTATCATGTAATCCAACCATGGTTCTTTGTTCAAGGTGGTTGTATGTTGACAATTATTATAGGCTTCTTAAAAATCTTCATCACTCTCATACAACTCCTTAAGAGAATTAATGTCTACACTCGCAATATGAACTTCATTGACTAGAAATGCCCTCCTATTGAAAGCATAAGCCACCTTATTACTTTGGCCTTTCTTATGTTTGATATTAAAGGTAAAATTATGTAAATATTCTATCCATTTAATATGCCTCTAATTAAGGTTGGACTGACTAGTGATGAATTTTAGAGCATGGTTATCTGTGAAGATCATAAAATACTTAAGCACTAGATAATGTCTTCACTTCCTCAAAGCCTACAACATTGTATATAAATCTAAATCATAATATGAATCTTCTTTTATCATCATATAGTTTTTCACTAAAGTATGTTATATGCCTGCCCTCTTGGATTTAGACAACCCCAATGGTTATTCCATTACATCACACTCTACTTGGAAGACTTTGTTGAAATCAAGAAGTGCTAGGATGCACTACTTAATGATTTTTCTCTTCAAGAAATAAAAGTTTATTTTATCATGTCAGTCCATATAAAATTTTTCTTGTCTCCTCTAATTGTGTCTATGATTAGAGCACATTTCATTGAAATTTCTATTGAATTTCTTATAAAATCTTGCAAAGACATGAAAAATTCTTACCTCTCTAGCTGTCTTGGGAGTTAGCCACTCCATTATGGATTTCACTTTGTCCTTATCCATTTTTAATAGTGCTTAAGATATAACAAAACCAAGGTACAATAATTATTTATTTATGAATATGCATTTCTTGACATTAATTAGTAACTTCTCCTCTTGTAATCTTATCATAGACAAATGCAAATTATGGAGATATTCTTCTCTTTTATGACTATAAATATATATGTCATCCAAATAAATTATAACAAACTTACCTATGAATGTCTTAATAACTTAATTCATGAGCCTCATTAACGTATTAGGTGAATTATTGAGGTCTAATGTCATGGCCAACCATTCATAAAACCCTTCATTAGTATTTAAGGTTGTTTTCCATTCATCTCCATGCCTAATTTTGATTTGGTAGTATCCACTCTTGAGGTCAATATTGGAGAAATAGTTTGACTCAATCAAAAAATCTATCAAGTCTTCAATCCTTGGGAAAGGAAACATATACCTTATAATGATCTTGTTGATTGATCTTGAATATGTGCATACCCTCCAATCTCCTTCTTTCTTAGGAATTAATACCATTGGCATTACACATGGGATAAGACTCTCCTTAAGTATCCATTTATCCAATAGTTATCAAACTTATTTTTTGATCTCAATATTTTTTTGTGGTGTCATATTATATGCAATATTATTAGGCAACCTTGCTCCTAGAATGAAGTCAATGCGATGAGTAATTTTTCTTATAAGTGGTATATCACTAGATAACTCATCTACTATGATATTAGCATAGTCCTTGAGTACATTTTCACCTCTTAAGGAAAATCATTCACCTTATTTGTTGTTATGACTATTCTAGGATTGAACACCACATCAAATCCTAGCTCTTCTTCTCTCATTGCATTCACAAAATCCTTTTCACTTACTATCATTACACTTGAACCAATATTTTGTTCATCATCTTATTCTTTCATAGGTAGCAAGGTATGGCTTATACCATCCTTCTCCAAAGTGTAAAAATTTCTCCTTCCATCATGTGATGTTTTATTGTGATAGTTCCAAGGCCTTCCAAGTAGTACTTAGTATAAATTTATTGGCATGATGTCATAAAGTTATCTGTATTTATAACTCCTAATTTGAAACTCCACCTAACATTTTTCATTAACAAATACTTTCTACCATTTTTGAAACCATGAAAATTTGTAGGGAGTGGGATGAGGCAACATTTTGAACCTTAATTTATCCACCATCTCAACTAAAACTATGTTATCTATGCTACCTAAATCAATAACTACTTCACAACATTTACCTTATCACTTGTAGGAGGTCTTGAAAAGAGTATTTATTTATATATGTTCCTTCTCTTTAGGTGTCTTGATCAACACTCTTATCATAAGAAAATATTCACCGACCTCTGGCTCTTCCACATGAGATGGAGAGCCAACAGTATTCTCTTTTGTTGCTTGAACAACTTGATTTCTATTTTTATTTCTATAACTTATTTCTTCTTGACCTTATAGACACTCCTAAAACCTATATCTTACAAATTTATTACACAAAGCACTTACCCATGAATCCACTAGATCATGTTCCTATTGATGCATATCCACCTCTAAAATATGGTCTTCTACTTCTAAATCCACCTCTAGAATTAAATAATTATTCTTTTGAAGTGATAGCTTCTCCTTGGAATATATAAATTCATTTCTAACCCATTCCTTTATAAATTTTATCTTTACCTATATTCTACTATGTTTGTCTTCTACTAAGCTTAGCTTTAGCTTTCAATGCAAGTTGATAGCATTCTTTAAGAGTCTTAAGGTTGACTATATTTAGTTCATCTTGTAAATTATATCTCAATCCTTTAATATTTATATAATTTTTTTTTATTTATCCTCCTCTATATGACTTTATCTGATGAACAACTTATAAAACTCCTCTTTATATTCTTTAACACTCATTTATTTTTATTTCAAAGTTTGCAATCTTTTGAAGAGGTTTGTTTCATAGTCACTTGGAAAAAATTTACTCTTTAACTTGGAGACTATGCTATCCCAAGACTGGATCTATGTCTTGCCCTTATTTATTATTTATTATTTAATGAAATACCACCAAATTTGTATGAGAAAATATCACTTGGTTTTCCTCTAGAATGCTTTCATAGTCAAAGTATTTATCTAATTATAAAACTAGTCAATAAGTCCTCCATATAAGATTCATGAGTACGTAATAGTTTCCAATTTTAGTTTTGACCCATGTTTCATTATTAACTCTAGTATTCTTTTAATACCTATTTATCATGGTCTCTAACTTCTTCATCTTCCTCTTCTGGCTCTTGAATTTCTTCCTCTCCATCACTTTCATCTCTTGTTATGACTGCCTTATTTGAGTGGCCTCTACTACTACAAGTCTAACATCAAAATTAATCCTTAGGATCTACAATTCTTCAAATATAGTTTGAATATTGGATCTATTACTTCTAGGTGGTATCTTGTCTTTTTATCTTTCAAACTATCTAACCAAAACTCACTCTGAAAGCTAGCTGACTAAAACATTATCAATTCACTCTTATTAACTAAGAATGTAAACCTTATTTCAATATCATTTAGTTATAAAACTTGATCTGATACCAAATTAATGTATAGGAGTTAGTAAAAATAACTGAATCACAAGCTTTCCTTCTTTAGCTAATCTCTACTAGTCTTCTTGAACCACTATTTTGGATGTTTAGAAAAATGTATAAGGTTATAGATCAAATAATTTAATATTAAATTAACCACTATCATACCATAACAACATAAAAAAATTGAGATTATAAATCTAAAGGAAAGGTTATTTATTTTCAATATCTTTTCTATTTTAGGCCTCTTTCTTATATCCCTTTTAAGGCACTTTTATTGAGGTATTTTTAAAGACACAAGGATTCAAATAAAACTAAAGCAGTTTTTAGATACCAATTAAGGTTTTACAACACCATAATAATTTTTAAAATCTATTATGGTGTGTAATTTCATGTTTATAGAGGAATTATTCAAGCTCCCCTACTTTCAGTCAAAATATGAAAACAACCCTAGGATGTGGGTATCCTATAATAGGGTTGAACCTCTGGAGAAGGATAGCTTCCTCTTGATGAATCACCTAGACTAATGTTTCTATTGGGAAAAGGGTAGAGAGGGGTGAATAGGTATCCTAATAAATTTAACAAGATAATGAACCAAATTTAAATGATAACTCACATATATTTGAAACCCACACTAGATCAACATAAGACAATACTAACTCACACAATCTCATAAACTAGCTAATTGCATAAGTATTTCATAAACTAGGTTCATGAATTAATGAATGAAAGCAAAGAGGAGTTCTAAGACTCACACTGAGCATAGACCAAGGGCATAAAGAACACAAGTTTAGAGATGAAATAAATTGAAACACCTTAAAAGAGGTAAGCAAGAAGTACAATGGATATGAAATAATCTCGTTCACAAGGCCACCATACACAATCATACTAAACACTAATCCAAGATAAGAGATAGGTATAGAAAGTCCTTTATTTCATCAAGAGGTAGTTCTTATAAAATTTTATAGGGTTTAGCCTTATCAAATGAGAGTCTCTTTCTCTTCAAAGAATGAGAAAGAGTCTAAAGATCCAAGAGAGAGTTACAATATGGAAGAAAATAAGAGATATAGGAGAAAATGGAGAGAGAGGGAGCACATCATCCAAGATCATTAAATTATCTACCACCACCTTTCAATGAATGCTCAACCACATTTTGATCCAATTAGAGTTAATACATCATAGATAAAATTAACCTTCATTTGTCCTAATAGCCTCTGAATCCTTTCATTGGTTGATCAACACAATAGAAGACAAGAATGTGCTTATGACAATGAGTCATGATCTTGCTATGAATAAAAAACCTTAGACACCCTAAAAATCTATTAAATGATCCAACTACTTTTTCCAACCACCAGATCTTCATCTCTAGACTCTACACCATCTTTTAATTGACTTGTTTATGAAGACAAAATCTCCATATCTATGAACCAGACAAAGCCATGACTATGTTTGCTTTGAGTGGCTATAAGTCCCTATTTATCGAGGCTATGACTATTTTGGAAAATAAGATAGGCTTCCATATCTTGTTTATATTTGCTCCTACTTTAGACCTTGAATGTAGGTTTACTATAGATTGAAAACCAATCTATTTATTGGTTTTATTATAGTTATCATGTCAATGAAAATCCTACAGGTTGAATAGCCTCATTTCATAACTATATTAGGTCTAAATAGACCTATTCTACCTTTGAACCTTACAAAAGCTAAGAAATCATTATATGCACTTATTTTATTCAAAGAACAATGATCATAGTTACAAAACAATATTGTAACCTTAGATAATGTGTCCTACAAGTTCTAAATATTTGAACCAGAGGTCTATATTGAGCTTTTATGGTAGCCTTTTATTGTTTATAACCCTAACTATGTAACTATGTCTACTTAATGGTTTTCACCTAAGCTCTAATGATAACCTATCCCCTTTGAAATTTTTACTTTGGTTTGACCTAGACCGTATTCAATATCTATTTAAAGTATCCTAGGTTCAACTTTTAATATTGATCATTGGTCTTGATCTGAGCTCCTTAATTTTGACACTTGTCACCTTCACATTCTTTTTTAGACCCCATAGTTAGCCTTGGTTAGGTTAATGAGTTTACGCTATGTGGCATCTTCACATTCAATCTAAGCTTGTTGAATTTTTAATCTTACATGCATCATCAATCTACTTAATCATGGTTTAAATATGCACCATTGATTTGTTCAATAGTTTACCATGGTCATGACACTTGGAAGTTTCACATTTATTTTTAGGATTTGATGACTCTTTGACCTCTTGCTCATTGTTGAACTTTGATTGCATGACTTAATGCATTCTTTTGATCTTCTTGGATCTACTAACTTTGTTGATCACTCATACACTATTAATTTCAATTTAGACACTTGAGATCTTGTCATTTGTTAGCTTTGCATTCATCCTCAAGATGTTTTGACTAATTTTGAATTTAAATGGTTATTTTTTATGGCCTTAACTTGACATCCCCATACATGTCATACTCTGCTTAGTTCAAATTTGAATACTTATATCTCAAGATAGATAAATCATCGAGATACCAAATTTTTAGAGGATATTCAAGGAATGAAAAACATCATGTCTATGCAATACTTTAACCCTGATCAATTTCCCAAATGAATTTACAAATGTGCAACCATAATGACCTATTTATTCTTATATGATGTGTTATGATGGCCTGGTTCTTTTAGATTTGTGATAGAAACTATTTTTTAACCTCTCACAACTCTGATAAACTTCTAATACTTTGTGAAATTTATTTCATGCTCTTGAATGCCATGAACACCATGGAAACTTGTTGAATCCTTTCACTTGTAATCCATACCTATTTCCAGACCTTCTTCTTAAAATCAATAGATTAAACTTTAAGTTCACTTAAAGTGTTTCAAAATATTTGTAAGTGACATTTAATCTTTATCTTCATCATTTAATCATCCACTAAATCAGGAACTCTGCTCAACTTATCACTCCCTTCCAGGTCTTCCAAAAACTAATTCATCTAGGCAAATTTCTATATGCAGGCCAAAATTGGCCAAGATTTTTGGTGACATCCTAGGATTGAATGCCTACTATGAAAAGGCTAGTAGCCTTATATGATCTATTGGGCATACAAATTCATGAACTTTCCTAGAGAAACTATTGTCATATTGGTACAAGACTGCCCTTACTTGAAAACCTCCTCTTGAGCAATAAGGATCAAAAGGAAACAAAACAAAGAAATGTGCCCAAAGAACTTATGAAAGGTGTTGATGATAAAAATTATACCATCAATGAATCAATTCTTTCACCTATCATGAAGGTCAAGTTAGAATCATACTAGTCTAATTGTGGGGTTCTAAAGGTTCATCTAAGATCTTAAAGATGCAATGGGTTTTTTATCATAAGTTTTGGGAAATAATCTATAAGTTATCAAAATAACTTATTTCATTATAACAATCATAAATATATTTTGTCAAATCATGAATCAGTTAAAATAAGAACTTATAATCTATTTTATCTGATAGAAAAAACCTATGAATTAGATAATCTCTTGAAGAATAGAAATATGATTAAATAAGTATTCATATATTCAATGATATTTTACTTCTTACTGTAATATTCTTCAATCAATTGCAAAAGATGATAGAAATAGAAGAAGACAAATTTAAGATAAAGAGAGATAATGCATTTAATCACTTAAGCAAAAGAGAGGGATAACAAATAAACAAACTAAAGGAAACTAAGAAAAGCACACAACTAAAACATAAAGAAAAAGATAACAAACTAAGAAAATAATCTAAACAAGACATAAAATTGAAAGAGAAATACAAATAAACCAAGAGAACAACCTATTAGGAAAACAACCTACTAAAGTTATAAGAACTAACTAATATAAATTAAAAGGGCAAAGATTTAAAGATCAAACCAAACTAAAACAAAATCTAACAGAAATAAATTAACAACAATGAAAAAACTATTAATCTAAATTGAAATTAAAAAAATCTATTAATTTAAAGACTTGAAAGTAACTAAAAACTAATTAAAATAAAGTCTAAAAATAAATGAAAGGAACTCATAAGTATTAATTATGAAATTATTATCAAATTACTAACTTTAAAAGAATAGAAAATATTATTAATAAACAACTAAATGCAAAAAATCTAATTAAGACAACTATTCAAACTAAAAGATTCAATAAAGAAAAAGACCAAATGATATTAAAATTAAACTCAAATAAAAAGAAATAGTGAATTAAACTATTTAATAATTAATCTATAAAATAGAAAATAAAATGCACTGAAAAGATTAAGTCTAAAAACTTAAAAGATTCTAAACTCTAAATAGAAATAAGAAAATAGTAATCTAAGAAGGATTAATAATTATCTAAACAAAGAAATAAATATATAAATAAGAAACTAATTATAAAATAAAATAAAAAATAAACTAATGATTTAAAAACTAAAATTAAGAAGATAACCTAAAAGAGAAACAAAAATTAAATTTAGAAGAAATCTACAAAAATTAATTATATTAAAACTAAAGTCAAATAAATTACAAAAGAGTATGTGAGTCTCAAAAGGAGAGTCATCTTAGCTGGAAAAGGATAACTTTATTGAGAAAATCAACATTATTCCTTTACAAAAACTTGAATGACAACTTTACAATCAAAATAGATCAATGAAGTGTCACAAAATAGCAAAATGTTCATCATTTTTTAGGTTGAATACTTGGAATCTACATATATAACTGTAAATAGAAATCATTAAAGATATTAAGCTTAAGAAATTTCAGATAATCAGTACTAAATGATAAATAAAACTAGATATAACTTTGTTGTATAATTAATTTCTTAACCATTAAAGTACCAGTGGGTCTATCTGCAAAAGTCATACTATCTCAGAGAAGTTGCATAGAAAGAAGAAAGATGAATGATTGACTTCAGAAAATGTCTAAGTCCTTAATACATGTTGTTCTTATATTTTCAAATGAGTCCTTGATCTCTTCTTATACCTTCAAACTTAGTTACAAATAAGTTATAACTAACTTTAGTTAGTTATTAGTTTATATTAACTAATTAACTTTTAATAGAGTCAATTAATTATAAATTATAATTGGTTAAGGACATGTTTAACTAAGACTTAAAATCTTAACTGATCAAGTTATTAAATATAGACTGAGGGTACTAATATTAAAGGGTGGGGACCCATATTAATTAATAATATAATAGAATACACATTTTAATCATAAAATAAATAAGTTATAAATTGATAAATTTTGTTCATATTAACTAACTTAAGCATATATAATTATGTCAAAAATCCAAAATTATTGTATTTTCAAAATTATCAAAAATTATTAAAATCTGAAAATCAAAGTATCAAACTAAAATATCAAGTTATACCATAAAATTTCATCACTAAAATATAATTTATCCTTTAGACATCCAATAATATTCTAAATTAGATAACACTTTAATCACATGTTTGTCTTAAAATAACACTAATCTCATCCTTGAATCCATGGTGTTGTCATCAATCTCCAAATTGATTCTTTTCAACATCCTAACATCCATTTGTGTCTCTATATCATATTGACTTTCAGCTCTCTTTTCTGTACTTCTATTAGAAGGTAGAATGTCTGTCATTTCCTTCTACCAGCATAACATTGAACTCCCAAATTCAACCTTTCAGACCTTAAGAGAGGCTCGCTATGAACGACAGCTAGAATCAATCTTTTATATTTTTTAGTAGGATCTACATGGGAAGGGGAAGGTGCATCAGATGGAATGGCCATGTTCCTAAGATCTTTAACATGAACAATTTCTATTTCTATTTTTGTGGATTGTTTTGTAGGGAAATTATTAATAATTAGTTCAATTCTTTTAATATTAGGGGGATACAGAGGCAAGTGTTGTGGATTATGATCTAAATGGTGAGATGAACTACTTTAAGAAGGTATATGAGATCTAAATCTTCATCCAAAAAAAAATTTGTTACCTCTATAATCCCTATTGGTTGGATTAGCAAGCAAATTACTTATAATGTCCCAAAATTTAGGGTCAGAAATATTAAAGTGAATAGACATCCTTATCCATCTATAAAATCTAGGGCCAATTTTTATTGCATGAAAACCACCCTTATAAAAACCTCTGATTGGTTGGTTTGTATCACTATTGGAACTCTACCCCCATCCCCTATTATCATTACTCCTTGTTGAACCTGGTTGGTCCCACCCAGACATAATGAATCAAATCTAGAATAAATTAAATTTAAAACTCAAAATCAATAAATTGTTCGAAGAAAGAAAGTTGAAAGCTCTGATATCTTCAACAAATTGAAATTGAAATTTAAACTAAAATTCATCACACTATTTGAATCAAAATATGTTTTGAATAATTCAAATGAAACCAAATACATCCCAAAACTTGACAAAATGATCTTATCCATATTGTCTGAAGCCAATATTATTTCAATATAATATTTTGATATAATTTTAAAAGTATCAAAGAATATTAATCTCAATGTCCATTTTAAAATAAAAAATTAAAACTTCAATATTAAGGTGAAGTTTTAATGTAAATCTCATTTGAGCTGAAATCTCAAAATCACATTTATAACTGTAAGCTGGTAGAAAAATAAAAAATCTAAGACAATCCATATATATTGTTTTTTGGCACATCATTCATAAAATGGCTAACTAAAACTATTTAAAATCCATGAAATCATTTCAAGACCTTTAACTGTGAATATAGACTATTAAGACTGCAACTGAACCCTAGGTTTTTTTAGCTCACCACTAAATACCAAATCTAAAACAAATAACCAAACTGAGAATAAAATCATTCTCAAGATTTCATAAACTTAGATATTCCCTGACCAAACATATGGATGAATCCAAAATCATTAACTCTCAAAATATATGTAATTGTCACATATAAAATATGTTTGACATATGTTATTTTATGTAGGCAAAACCCTTCAAAAACCAAAAAAAAAATTATATATTGTAATTTATCTAATATCTTTTCATGAATACAGATTCTCAATATTATATTCTTTAAAAATACCCACAATAGTCAAGACAAGGAATCCATCTGTTGAAGTGATTCCAAACTATATATGTGAGTGATTTTATCAAGATAAAAAGGAATTAAATCTATGAAACAAGTATATCTGAGAGCCATTTTCACTGTATGTAAGAAACCCCAACATTTAAACCTTCTTTTCACCTAACAAATAAATGTATTACATACTCATCACAAATTATATAGAGCCAGGAAAATGATGTCTAAGATATGCATTATGTCTTTTTACCAAAATAATCAACTATAAATAAGAATATCAATTCATAGAAAAACAATCATAGAAACGTCTCATAGAGCCTTTCATCCTTATTTTAAATATCATCAAAAACCTTTACTATGGTGAATAAACCTTGAATAGCTTAATAAAATCACCAAAATCCTCTATACATCTCATGCAACTAAGTTCAAAGATTTTCTTAGTCTTTTCTTCTCCATTCTCTAAACTCAATTTTGAAATAGATATATTTATTTTTCCATTAACCCCAAAAATATCAGAGCCAAAATATTAACATGCATGTGATGCAACCTTTAGAAATTATTTTGAATAAAAAGAAACTAAATAAGTAGGGAACATTTGTATGTGTCAATGACAACACAAAATCTTAACTTTATTTTATCCAAATGTTCAAATTAATGATAATCCAAAACTTCTTTCAATCATGCAAAAGCAAACATTGCAAGACTTAAAAGAAATCATCATAACTCTTAAACATCTACATGTAGGAAAGCTTTTAAAAAATTTAAACCATCTCCCATATTTCTTTGCAAATGCAAATGAACTTGCAAATTCTTTACAAAATAAATGCTCAGAACTTATATTCATCATGTAGACTAGAATTCAAACATAACTTTCCACTTCACTTTGAATTTTCTCATTCATTACTAGGATATTCTTATGAATACTGATCAAAACTTGTATAAACATATCTAGTGTCGCTTTCCTATAAATTTTCTAATTGCCAACTTCCAAAACTTCTTCATGACCTCAAAGAACCAGATCTCCACTTCCATAAATGAGCTTGTGAAAATAAACCAGAAACTAAGAATTTTGAGACTTTTATTTGCCAACTTGCCTCTATAACAAACCTTGTGACATGTCTAAATTGGGTTGGCCCTCATTAACTAAACACGTACTTAAGAAAATCACCAACTTTTTTATCAACCTTGACAAAAATATCCATTGCTAAACTTCAAACTAAAACCTTAACTAGCCCCCTTGAATCAAGGTAAATAGTTTTGCATTAATTCTTCACACCACCAAATCTTCATAGCAATATCGAAGCATCAAAACCATATCTTCACATTAAATTTTCATGCCATCTTGGCCTTTTCAAGATAGATCTAAATGCCAACTAAATGCTAGCTCAATAAATGACTAAGCATTAATTATGTTTTATGATCAAACAAAAGACCTTAAAGCTTAAGAAAATAGACTCCATGATACTTTTTATATGTTTGCAACCACCAATGAATTTATCACCATGATTTAAATTAAGCCATGTACATTGTAATAGGTTTTTGAACTATTTTAAGACCTTAAGTATGTGATCCAAGACATGAACTTAGGGTTTTAATCTTTTGAAACTTTTATGACCATCGATATATTTAAATATCTTCCATGCTTTCAAAAAATATGTTTGTAAACTTTGAACAATTGATAAAGTTTTGCAATGGCAAATACTTACAATATAGAATAGATCTTCCAAAATTATAAATAATGAGAACCATGATCAAACCATGTATATCAACAATCAAATCACTAGATCATTATAAAATATAACAAGGCTTCAAGCTATATGTAATAGGATGATAGCATCACCAATCAAATTAAGCACATTAGTAATTCAAATATCAATCCTAACATTAGTAATAAATGAATCTGAGCCATAAATCAAATTTATACCTTCAAAATAATTTACAAATGCATTAATCTTTCAAATGCAATGTTTTTCAAATTGTCACATCACCATTATCTATTATGAATCATGAACCAAATCAAGTATGAAGATCAAAGACCATTACAAATCTATCTAAACTGATAATGCATTTTCCAATTGAAACTACCTTAAAGTGAAATGAACTAAATCATCAAAATATCTGATTACACACAAATATATATGCATATTTTATTCATTGATTTATCATGCTTTTTGAAACCACTTAGAAACATAAATAAAATTCATCAATCAATCATTAATATTTCATAATTAAAGATGCATCTAAGAATACTATGAATCAATAGGGTTCCCAACATAGTTTTAGTTTTCATGATAGGGTCATCTCTATGGCAGAGAGTATAGATTTTAAATTTTTTTAGGGGGTGTAAAAAATAGGCATAACACTAGCGACCTTACTAGTCAATTTTATTTAATAAATTTGAGTAGAAATAAATTGTCTATTATATAAATTAAATTTTTTCTTGAGAGTGTGATCCAGGAAAATCATTTCTTTAGTAGCTAAGTATGAACCCCTTAAATCATGAATTTTGATAAGCGATGGATTGTTCAGCTAGCATACCACAAAGAAAGGGAAATAAATAATAAGGAATTTTGGGTTGGATACACAATAAATTATAAACACCTTAAGAATAAAATCTAAAAATAAATTAATACTATAACAATAAAATATAACTCGGCCATATTACTCATTTATTACAAAAAATTAAATTTATAAGAGTAATTTTTTAAAAAGAATGATACTTAGAACACTTAGCATATTATTTGCATTCTTCCTTCATAATGTGATATTTTCCATCCACAAACTTTCATTGATCATTTTGAAACACAACAAACCATAATGGAAAATGAAAATAGAACAATGAACAAAATAATGAAATAAAAGAAAATAATAAAAATAAAAAATAAAGTAGAAAACATAGCAAAAAAATGATAGAAAGATAACTAATCATGGAATAATTTCAAGTGATGTCCATTCACTGACTAATGCAGCCAATTTTTTTCAAGATCCTTAAGATGAAATGCATTGTTTTTAAGAATTATAGTAAGTATATAAGGTTTAAGCCATAATTTATCAAACTTATGATGTTTTCCAGAGTTCTCATGAGCTTTGTCCTAATATAAAACTAAGTCACCAACATTGAATTTTTAATTAGAAACCTTCTTATTGAAAAATTTCTTTAACTTTTGCTTAGCTTTTTCTAATTTTTACAATGTTGTTACTTTGGATTCATTAAGAGATAATAAATCATGCAATATTTATTCAATTAAATTTGTATCCTTAGCTACATATTATGAAGCAGTCCTAGTTGAAGAAATCTAAAGTTATATTGGAAAAGTAGCTTCAAACACATATGCTAACATAAAAGGTGAGTAACCAGTTGCTACCTTAACAATAATTCTATCAGCTCATAAAGCTTCAAAAATTTTAAGATGCTAATTTCTTTTGTTATCACAAACTAGTTTCTTCATAATAAAAATCAGATTTTTATTTGTAGATTCAGCTTGTCAGTTTCCTTATGGATAATATTTAGATGAATGACTAGAAATAATAGAATAATTTCTCAAGAATTACAAGAATTCATTTGAAATAAATTGAGTTTCATTATCTAGAAATAATCTTATATGGAACTCTGAATCTAGAGAAAATCTATTTTTTTAGAAAAGAAATTACTTCACCTGTTACTGAACTTTTAAGTTCTTTGGCTTTAATCCATTTGGTGAAATAATTTGTAGCTATCAAAATATATCATGATTTATAGATGAAGGTGGATGAATATCTAAAATAAAATCAATGTCCCATTTTGTAATTTTTTTTTCAAGAATAACTAGATTTAAAGGCATTACAGGTATTTTATCTCTTCTAATAAAAAAGTTAACAAGGCATACAATAACAAAGTAATTTATAATCATCCTGAAATAAAGAAGGCCAATAATAACCCACCCTTAAAATATTATAATTAGTTTTTTTTGTAGCATAGTGTCCACCACAATTTCCTTCATGATAACCCCTAAGAACTTTTTGGAGTTTGATTATGCATAAGACATCTTAACAAAACTCCATCTTGATTATGATAAAAAAAAGTTTTCCAAAAAATAAAAATTTAATGATTTTAGTCTTAAGGAACACCTTTGTTTCTTATCTAAGTTATTAGGACAAGAATAATTCTGAAAATAATAAACTAAATCATGATGCAAATCATCTTTAGCCAATAAATAGTTCCATTCATTCATTTCAAGAAAAATTTTAATTTTTTTAAAAAAGTCAACAACCTTCATGGTATTCAAATGTGGTTTTGCATTTAATTTTTCATCAATTGATAAAATTAAGACATTAATATCAGAGGCAACATTTTTAACTAAGTATTTTGTTAGTTTATTACCTTCAATAGTTTTAGAAGTTTCAAATTCAAGATCAAATTCTTGAATGCGTAAGATCTACTTAACAAGACTTCCTTGAATAGTTGACTATTTTAAAAGATAAGACAAAATAAGTACATTAGATCAAAAAAAAAAATTGTTTTCCATTAATAAGTATCAAAATTTAATTAAAGAGGAAACTAATGAAAAAATAAATTTCTCAATAAGGGGGTTTTCTGCATCTTTTAGAATTTGACTCATATAACCAATTGATTTTTCTTCATTATTTCCAAACTCTTGAGTTATTAAGGATGGAGCACGGAAAGGAGACGGGTGCGAATAGGGATGGGCATGGCGGCCTGCTATTGAGCCCCAGGCAGACTGCCTCGACACCTGGAGCGAATATCTTGAGGCAGGAAGGACATTTTGATGGGGAGCGCTTGAAGCTGAATAAGTTCAATGGCTGTTTAATGAGAAAATAGGACCGACCAGTCCTTATAATCCCATAGGGAATAGTACAAGAGGATGTCAAGTACCTCTCCTCTCACACACTGATTTGCAAATTTTTGGGTATACGGATCCCTCATGCAGCACTGGAAACTTGGATCCGTCGCTCCTGGACAATTAATGGGGATTTTGATATCATGTTAGCAGGAAATAGCTACTTTCTGGTAACCTTCTCCTTAGTCACGGATCGAAATCGAGTTTTTGAAGGGGGTCCCTATTTCTATGAGAGAGTGGGCCTGTTTCTTAAACCTTGGCATGTGAATTTCAATTCAGCTGAGGAGCTTCCAGCGTGTGTTCCGGTCTGGGTTCAACTCCCATGACTTCCGCTTGAATTCTGGAGGGAAGACATCCTCAAACAAATTGCAGCTATGCTGGGCACACCAACAACGATTGCTCATCAATCTCTGGATAAAAAGATCATTACCTATGCCCATATTTGTGTAGACATGGATCTCAATAACCCTCTGCCAGACTCGTTAGAGATTTGTATGGGGTCCTCATCATAGATTCAACAGATCGATTATGAATCCATTCCTTTCAGATGTAGAATCTGTCATGTTTATGGGCATCTTCATCGTCAATGCCCACGAGCTACCAAATTTAAAGGACCTGCCCCTGAATATTCTGTGCCAAATTCTACCTCAGATAATAAAGGCACTGGCAATTCAACTCAGAAGGAATTTTCTAAACCTCAATCACTTGGGATAGATAAGGGCATAATTTTAAATGATGGAAGCTTAACACATAAAATAGCAGATCACTTTCACATTGGTATGGAAGACTTCACCCCTGTCAAGAAGCGTGCTAGAGGCCGTGGGCAAAGGCGAGGATATGCTGAAAGGCAGTTTGATCAGGGTTTCAACAAATTTGAAGTCTTGGACAGTATGAACATTGAAGACGGTATTCTGGAGGAAGCCCTAGGTGCCACTTCAGAGAATAAGCAAATTTCAGAATATAATGAATCTCAAGACATGGAGCAGGAAGCTCTAGACAATCCTCTGAGTATGGAAGAGGAAGCACCGAAAGCTTTACAGGAGCTAAAGGAGAAGGAAGTTAGGTGGGCAGATTTAGTCAAGGAAGTAGAAGCTGGTAGAAAAGATAAAGGGCCTATTGGAGCATTGGGTCTAATGCAAAAATCTTTTAAAAAGGCCACATCTTTAGCTCCTCTCAAGGGAGGATGGAAAAAAGATCAAGAAAGAATCAAAATCACAGGTGATTTACTAGTAGAATCAGGGGTTGTTAAAACCTTAGATGAACACTTCCCCCAATCTAAATAATGATTGTCCTCTCTTGGAACGCAAGGGGTTTGCATAGCTCCCCCAGGCAAAAAGCTACGCGTAATTTAGTATGGGATCATCACCCAGACATTGTTTGTATTTAGGAAACTAAACTTTCAGTGGACTCATTGTTTGTGTGTGCGCCTTATATCTAGTCTATTGGCCATTGGCAATGTATAGGTGCTCGAGGTACCTCAGGGGGATTAGCCATGGGATGGGATTCGAGTAAAATTACACCTCTTCATTGGATCTCCAGCATTTCAGCTCTGTCAGTAGTTGCTTCTTCACTGGAAACTGGTGAAATAATTCTGATTACCACAATCTATGCACCTATTGACATAGCTGGTCAATTACTACTATGGGAGCATCTTCGCTATATCAGAAAACATCATCCATTCTTGCCATGGATAATGGCTGGTGATTTTAATGCTGTCATGACCTTGGAGGAGAAAAGAGGTGGTATGAGTCGTCTTGGCCCTTCTTCTGAATGCCTTCGAAACAATGTGGAAATGATTCGCCTTTCAGACATTAAACCTTTGAATGGACTGTTCACATGGTGCAACAGAAGATCAGGTAATGCTTCCATTTCTGAGCGTTTGGATAGATTTCTTATTTCTTGTTTCTGGCAGTCTAATGCCTTTTCACTCACTTCTGACATTTTGGATTGGAGAGGATCCGATCACTGGCCCATCAAACTTGCTATTGGGCTGATTGGGGGTCCTAAAAAACCTCCTTTCAAATTTCAACTGATGTGGCTTAGAGACCCATCTCTCTATGACCTTGTCAAATAGTGGTGGAGACAGGGAACCCTGGATCATGGAACAACGATGTATTCCTTCCTCAAGAAATTGCAGTATGTTAAAAGAAAATTACAGGTTTGGAATAGAAATTGCTTTGGAAACCTGTAGGGTATGAAGAAGCAAGCTCAAGATCAGCTGGACGCCATCACAAGACAAATAAGAGACAGCGGTCTTTCTGAGGCCCTGCGCTTGGAGGAAGCTAGAGCTGCGAACACCTTTTCGGAATGGGAGCTTCGAGAAGAGATCTATTAGAAACAGAAGGCCCACATCGAATGGCTTTAGGAAGGAGACAAAAATATAGCCTTTTTCCATAATTTTGTCTAGGCTAGGTGCAACAAATTTTTTTTCACTACCTTGGTTACTCAGGATGGCACTCGGTTGAATTCCTCCCAAACAATCCACAGGGAAGCTGTCTGGCATTTCTCCAAACTTTTTATCAGTGATCCACACCCAAATGAAGTAGCTAAAAATATAATTTTATCTTGTATTCCTTCATTAGTGGACAAAAGAACAAATAATTGCCTTTTGCGCCCAATCACCATGACTGAAGTTGAGCAGGTGGTTTTCAGCATTAAGCGTGGAAAAGCCCCTGGACCTGATGGATTTCCTGCTGAGTTTTTCTAGGATTTTTGGGACATTATTAAGATAGATTTGATAGGGGTTATTCAAGAATCTTATCAAAGAAAAGAAATGCTAAAAGCTTTAAATGCTACCTTCCTTGTGCTGATCCCCAAAAAGGAGAAGGCGGATAGGCTTGAGATGTATCGACCCATTGCACTCTGCAATGTTGTCTACAGGATAATCTTGAAACTTATTGCTCTTAGATTGAAAGAACTGCTCCCTCTCCTTATTTCAGAGGAGCAAGGAGGATATGTTGCAGGCAAACAAATCTTGGATGGAGTGGTGATAGCTTCCGAAGCTATTCATTCCATGAGCACCTCCCAAGAGAGAGCTATGTTCATTAAGCTTGATCTTGCCAAAGCTTATGACAGAGCCAGCTGGAGATTTTTGACCAAGATACTTACGGAGTTTGGCTTCAAGCAAGAATGGATCAGCTGGGTGTTAAGTTGTGTAACCACACCTTCATATTCAGTTCTCATCAATGGTGCACCTTTAAAGCTGTTTGGTGCCTCTAGAGGCCTTCAGCAGGGAGACCCCCTCTCACCATACCTATTCATTCTCATGGCTGAAGGGCTGGGATGGTTTCTAAAATTTCAAGTCTCCCAGGAGGCCATATATGGTTGGCAATGGGGGAATGGGATTGCTCCCCTAACTCATCTCCAATTTGTTGATGACACTGTTCTGGCAGGTAAAGCTCGCGTTCGAGAAGCAATTGCTTTTCGAAGCACGCTGGATAATTATTTGGTGGCTTTTGGACAGAAGATTAATGATCACAAGTCATCAATCTTCTTCTTCAACACTCCTGATCCGATTCAAAGAAGAATAGCAACTATTTTGCGGTTCCAAATTCAGATTCTTCTAGTGATCTACTTAGGCATTCCCATTGTTGTTGGGAGACAACCTAGGCTTTTTTGACAAAATGTGTTGGACAGGCTAAAGTAGAAAGTTGGCCATTGGACAAACAGATGGCTTTCCACTACAGGTAGAATGACTCTTCTTCAATCTATCATTCAAGCTTTGCCTATATACCGTAGCATGATACAAACTGCTCCCACTTATTTTCTCAAAGAGTATGATACTCTTTCTAGAAAGTTTTTGTGGAGCGGTAACCTGCAGAGCTCTAAATGGAGCCTTATCAGCTGGGCTACAGTTTGTAAACCAAAACAGGAAGGGGGCCTTGGTTTACGATCGGCCATTTTGGCCAGTCAAGCTCTTGCGGCCAAGCTTTACTGGAGATGGTGCACTAATTAGTCAACCTTATGGGCTAGAATATTGACTACCAAATATTTTCTTGACATGGCACCCTATGACATACCCAGGCTCCCCCTGGAAGGCAGGGGATCGATGATATGGCACACCCTTAAGCACGGTGCTCAGCTAGTTAAACAAGACCTCTTCTGGATTTGCAACAGTGGCTCAGAAGTGCTGTTCTGGGAAGAGTCTTGGGATGGAGCACCCCCACTTCTTCTTTCACATCCACACTTGCAGCCGCTAGCGGATTCCTTCCTTGATGCTGGTTGGAACAAGGTGATCCATTATAAAGAAGCCTTCATCCAGGGGAGAAACATTGGATTCAAGTGGAAAGCTTCCGCAGATTGGCCACCAGAGGGTATGGATGAGGAGAAGCATGAATTATCCCAAATCCTTACCGCCAAAGGATGTAACGCTCTGTAAGGACAAGATGAGCTCGCCTGGGGGAGTGCCACCTTTGGGCAGTATTCTGTCGCTGCTGGTTACAAGACTTTGTCTAAACAAATTGCTGGAGGAGGTCAGTTCCTTTGGGGCAAGAGAATCTGGAATCGGATATCTTGGCCCAAATGTAATTTCTTTCTTTGGCTGCTCACACACAATAGATGCCTTACCTGAGATAACCTTTGTAGACGTGGATTTCAAGGACCTTCAGTTTGTGCCCTATGTCATAATGGAGAAGAAACTACTGCTCATCTCTTTTTCCAATGCTTGTTTGCTAAACATGTTTGGCATCTATGGTGGAATGCCTGGGAACTTCCTTGCTGGCATGTCTCATCTTTAATAGAATTTTGGGATAGACTGGGATTAGCTCCAACAAGGAATTCCCTTATGCAACTAGCATGGACTGTTGGACCTGTCTTTATATTGTGGAATTTGTGGCTTGAAAGAAACAAATGTATCTTCAGGGGAGTGCAGAGGGAGGTAAGACTTCTGTGGACTCGTATTATTACAGCTCTACAAGAAACTTTAATGCTCAGGGCCACAACTGGCATTGACTGGGATCCTGGAGACACTGAGCTTTATAGAAGGCTCAGGCTAGAGCTGCTCACAGACTGTGCGCCGCCCAACAACACATGTAGGTGATATGGTGGTCTCAGGTAGCTGCGCCCTGTCAATAGAAATGGTAGGTGGACTCCTCCCCTGCCTGGCATTTTGAAAGTAAATGTTGATGGCTCCTCCTGTGGAAACCCAGGCGAGGCTGGGATTGGCGGAATTGTGAGAGACTGCAATGGAAACATCCAATATCTCTTCTCAAAATATGAAGGCAACCATACAAATAACTTGATGGAAGCCATAGCCATCCTGGAAGCCATGAAATCCTATTGTGAACGCGAGTATCTCAATGTTGTCTGTGAATCAGATTCGTAAGTGATCATCAATCTACTCAAAAATCGTAATTTTGGTAAAGAACATTGGCTTTTAAATTCTATTTCTCAGCAAATTAAACATTACATCACTTCTTTCAATTCTATTTCTTTCCAACACATTCCTCGTGAATGGAACAATGTTGCAGACTCCCTTGCCAAATGGGCCTCGGAGAATGGCCCTGTTTGGAACATTACTAATCTGGATATGCTTCCGATCGATTTGCATCAATAATTGGTTCATTTGGTGAATCAAGAATCTATCTTGTAACTGGTTTTCTCCTTTGTGATTAATAAATTTTTACCCCCTTCTTAGTTAACTCTTGAGTTATTAAAGCTCCTGTAAATTTTTCAATAGCATTAAAATAGAGAATAAATTCTTTAATAAAATTAAGTTTAATAAGAAAAGGAGCACTTGTATATCTATTTTTAATAAAATTAAAAGCTAATTCAACATTTTCATCCTAAATATATGTTTTATCTATCTTAAGTAGTAATTGTAAAATATTAGATTTGTTAGCAAAATTAGAAATGAATTTCCTAACAAAATTAATCTTACCAAATAAATATATTAAATTTGATTGATCCTTGAGAGGAGGAAGTTCTTTAATTTATTTAACACATTCAAGATCAATAGAAATGTCATCTTTAGAAATTATACATCCTAACAACTTACCCTCAGTCACACCAAAAATAAACTTCTTTGGATTCAAATAAATTTAAAACTTTATACATCTTGTGAATACTTCATGAAGGTGGTATAAATTATTATTTACTCTTTCAAAATTAATGGTGAGATCATCTAAATAAAATTAAATAACTATACCTATTGGATCATCAAAATACACATACATAGTCCTTTGAAAAGTAAATCCTATATTCATCAAACCGAAAGGCTTTTTGTTATAAGTGAAAGTATATTTATGTGTGGTGAAATTAATTTTATGTCTATCATCAAGATTCACAAAAATCTAATTATAACCTAAAAATACATCTAATAAAGACTTCATTTAGATCCTACAACCTAGTGCAAAATCTGATCTATACTAGGTAGAGGAAAAATATCTTTTACACTAGCTTTATTTAGATTTCTAAAATCAACACATAATATAATGTCACCATTTTTATTTATCATCAAAACTATATTATATACCCATTGTGAATATGTTACAGAAAAAATGACACCAACATCATCTTATCCATATCTTTGTTAATGGTGTAATTTAACAAAGGATTAATTTTTTGTATTTTTTGTCCAACAGGTTTGATACTAGGCTTAATAAGAATGTCATGTTTAATAATATTAGTATCATAACCTTTAAGGTCTTTGTATGACCATGCAAATACATCAATAAAATTTTTAAACAATTTAATGAACTTAACCTTCTCATTTTCAGTCACTTGAATTCTTAAATAAACATATGTAGGATCTTCTTTAGTACCCAAATTAATAAGAATGGTTTCACCTATGATTATTATCGATGACTCTTCTATTTTAGAGATTTTTGGTTAATCATTAGGTGAAAACATAGATTCTAGACTTACCAAACCAATAGGCAATCTATTAGTATTTAATTGTAAATAATCAACATAATTTAGTACATAGTCATCATGATCAAAATAATTACCTTTAAGGAATGAATATATATGCTCATCACAACTAAAAATAGGCCAAATATCATTAAAACCAAGAATCTTAAGATGAAATACTTCAACAAAAATAAAATATATAGTAGGCTCAATCTCACTCAAAATTGGATTAAAAGCATAAATTACAAGCTTATCATCTTTAATATTGAATTTTATAAGAATATGTGTGATATTGAAAGCTTTGAAATATTCAATTAATGATCAAAAATTTTGTGTATAATGGTGCAAATGAGTTTTATTAATCTTATAAATCTTACAAATTTCTCTTATTACTAGCTCTAAATCTCCAAAAACTTCTAAATGTTTAACATTCAACTCTATGGCCTTTTCTAACCATAAACATAATGCTTCAAATTTTATTTTATTATTAATATTTTCAAAAGATAATTTGAAATCATAATGAAATATTTTAATAAGAAGAGATATCAAACAAATTTCATCATTATTACCTTGTTGAGAGCAAACTCCATCAAAGTAAAGAGACTATAAAACATTCCTTTTAAATATTTCTTCATGCTAGTTTTCTAGTTCATCTATATTTAGCAATTCATAAATTTTAATACCAATTTCAATGTAAAAAATATTATATGAAGAAGGTGATTCAATTAGGGTACCAAAAAAATCTTCCCTCTTAACGAATACAATCTCATTATTAACAAGAACCCATGTTATATCTTTTCCAATGAAAGCCTTGATAGCTTTAGACCAATCCCTTCCTAATAACATTACATAATTACTAAGAATATCAAACACTTGAACATTAGTCATACATCTAGTCTATTCATCTTGAATAATTTTAATAGCTATATCATGAAACTTATCATAACTCTTAATTTATTTAGAATCAAAATCAGTAAGTTTTCTATTATCTGCTTCATAAGATATACTTAATTGATCTGCAATGGACTTAGGCATGATATTGTTTGAGGCACCTATGTCTAAAATAAAATTATGAATTATTTTATTAGGAATCTTGATTGTGACATAGAAATGAGGAATATAATTAGTAGAAGGATTAAAATGCTAGGCATAAATATGTTCAAAATTAATTTTTTTTTGTAAACTTACATCATCTCAAGGATTTTTTATTGCATCATTGATCTATCAAGCTATCCCAAAAGACTAGCTATTGGTAGAAAAGAAAACCCTAATTCAATTATTGATAAATTATTATTTATGTTATAAGTCTTATCATCCATTTGTCTAAATTTTTTAGATTTATAATGTTGATATTGACTATTATTATATCTAATTGAAAAAGGATTATTTTGTACAACATTATCATTACTATTATTAGCATTATTATGAACTGATTTACCTTTATCATTAGAAGAGGATTTATCATTTGCTATTTTTTTATTTTGAGGAGAATTATAATCTTTATTCCTAATATTTATAACATAGACATTCTCATTGTTTGAGGGGTCACCGAGAGTGTTTATATTATATGCTAGATATTCAATTATTTCATCTTTCCTTTGAAGATATTTCTTGAATTTAATAATATCTTGACATATGTCAGGATTATGATCAAGTTCACAAACATTACAACAATAAAAAATATAATAATTTTTATTATTCTTATTTGAATAAGAAGGTTTATCATTAAGTTATCTTTTAACAACTACCAACTCATTGCTTAGACTTTGTATTGCCTTTAATATTTCTGCATTATCTAAATTTATGCCTATAAAATACCTATCTTTAAAACTAATACGCTTAAGTTTATTTTCATATTCGATACAAAATCTTATAGTTTCATCATATTCTATAATATCTTTATCTTCTAAAACTATTTTATATTTTAAAGGTAAAACATTGCAAAGATAAAGTCTAGACAACTTTTTTGAAGGTCTAAGATCACTTGGGATCCTTTAATGTAGCTTGATGAATTTAAAAATAAAATGATACATGATTTTACCATAATCTAAATAAATATTTAAAAGATCATTAAATAAATCAAAATCTTCTTTGACCTTGTCAAAAGACAATTCTAACCAATCTTTTATATCTCTCCAATTATTAATAACTTTAGTATGTAGACTAATAAATGCTTGATAAGCTTTTCTTTCTAATGTTTGGGTAAAAAATCTTAAATAAATATTTTCATTAGTTATTGTAAGAGTGGCATAAACTAATCTAAAATCTTCTAAGTGATCTTCTCAAGATTCTCTAGTAGCACTGAAAAACTTTAATATATTTAATCCCTTAAGAGAAGGTAACTTACCAAGATGATTTATGACATTAATTGGATTAAAAAAAATACATGGTGTTATAGCTATTTGATACTCTTCCTGAGTTTATGATTTATCTTCATCTTCAGTGAGCTCATCTTGTTCTCTATTATTTTGCAAACTATGAAGTAGAGCATGTAATTTCTATCTAGTACTGGTGGTTCTCCCACTAGTTGATTTCAAATTGGAACTTTCAATAGTTTCTACTAGAATAGATTGATTATATGAACCTAATGTTCTTAATTTAAATCTAGATTTGTAATATCAATTTTAGTAGGTACAACAAAATCATTAAATGGAAAAGAATTAGAAATAAAATGAGTTCTAGACCTAAGATTAACAGCTAAAACTCTATCTCTATCTTCTCAAATTCTCTTATTTGAATTCAGAATATCACATTGAGTCTCACACATAAGATTTGAATACCAATCAATCTCAAATTCTATAATATTTTCTTCTTGATTTATGACTTTAATAACTTGTTAAAGATTTTTAAGATGATTATACTATGCATAATGTGTTAGATTGAAAGTAAAATCAACTTGATCATCTTATAAATCTATTAAAGGTTGAATAATAGGAGGTTATTGACCTCTAAGAACCATTAGCAAGAAGAAAATAAAACTTTAAACAATTTAAATTTCTGAATGAGTTCCCCAGTGGAGTCATTAAATTTGTTGATGATGAAAATTGTACCATCAATGAATCAACCCTTTCATCTATCATGAAGGTCAAGTTAGAATCATAGAAATATAATCATGGCTTTCTAAAGGTTCATCTAAGATCCTAAAGATGTGAGGGTTTTTTATTATAAACTTTGAAAAATAATGAACAAGTTATCAAAACAACTTATTTCATTATAACAATAAAAAATCTATTTTATCAAATCATGAATCAGTTAAAATAAAAATATGTAATCTATTTTATCTGATAGAGAAAACCTATGAATTAGATAATCTCTTGGAGAATAGAAATCTAATTCAATAAGTATTCATATATTCAATGATATTTTACTTCTTGTTGTAATATTCTCCAATCAATTTCAGAAGATGATAGAAAGAGAAGAAGACAAATTTAAGATAAAGAGAGATAAAACATTCAATCACTTAAGCAAAAAAATGGGATAATAAACAAATAAACTAAAGAAAACTAAGAAAATCACATAACTAAAACATAAAGAAAAAGATAACAAACTAAGAAAATAATCTAAATAAGACACAAACTTGAAAGAGAGAGAAATAAACTAAGAGAACAACCTATTAGGAAAACAAACTACTAAAGTTATAAGAACTAACTAATTCAAATTAAAATGGAAAATATTTAAATATCAAACCAAACTAAAACAAAATCTAACATAAATAAATTAACAATAATGAAACAACTATTAATCTAAATTTAAATAAACAAAATCTATTAATTTAAAGACTTGAATAAAACTAGAAAATAATTAAAATAAAGTCTAAAAATAAATGAAAGGAACTAAGAAGTATTAATTATGAAATGATTATCAAATGAATAACTTTAAAAGAACATAAAAAAATATTAATAAATAACTAAATGTATAAAATATAATTATGACAACTATTCAAACTAAAGGATTAAATAAAGACAAAGACCAAACAACATTAAAATTAAACTCAAATATAATTAAACAGTGAATTAAACTATCTAATAATTAATCAAGGAAATAGAAAATAAAAGGAACTGAAAAGATTAAGTCTAAAAACTTAAAAGATTCTAAACTTTAAATAGAAATAAGAAAATGATAATCTAAGAAGGATAAATCATTATCTAAATAGAGAAAGAACAAAATCTAAATAAGAAACTAATTAGAAACTAAAATAGAAAAAAACTAATGATTTAAAAACTAAAATTAAAAAGATAACCTAAAATAGAAACAAAAATCAAATTTAGAAGAAATTTAAAAGATTTAATTATATTAAAGCTAATGTCAAATAAATTACAAAAGAGTATGTGAGTCTCAAAAGGAAAGTCATCTTAGTAAAAAAAAAAGATAACTTTATTGAGAAAATCAACATTCTTTCTTTACAAAAACTTGAATGATAAATTTACAATCAAAATAGATCAATGAAGTGTCACAAAATAACGAAATATTCATCAATATTTAGGTTGAATACTTGGAATATGTGCATAATAATACAAATAACAATCATTATAGATAGTAAGCTTAACAAACTTCAAATAATCAATACTAAATGATAAATAAAATTAGATATACCTATGTTTCATAAGTAATTACTCAACCATAAGATAAAGTACCATTGGGTCTATCTACAAAATTCATACTATCTTAGAGAAGTTGTATAGAAATAAGAAAGATGAATGATTAAATTCAAAAAATATCCAAGTCCTCAATACCTGTTGTTCTTCTATCTTTAAATGAATCCTTAATCTCTTCTTATACCTTCAAACTTAGTTGCGAATAAGTTATAACTAACTTTAGTTAGTTATTAGTTTATATTAACTAATTGAATTTTAACAAAGTCAATTAATTATAAACTATAATTGGTTAAGGACATGTTTAATTAAGACTTAAAGTCTTAATTGATCAAGTTATTAAATGTAGACTGGGTACTAATCTTAATGGGTGGGGACTCATATTAATTAATAATATAATAGAATACACATTTTAGTCATAAAATAAATGAGTCAAAAATTGATAAATCTTATTCATATGAATCCATAACACATATTAATTAACTTAAGTATATATAATTATGTGTCACAACTCCAAAATTGCTATATTTTCAAAATGATCAAAATTTATTAAAATATGAAAATTAAAGTATAAAGTTCTATCATGAAAGTTTAGTATTAAAATAGAATTTATCCTTTGGACATCCAATAATCCTCTGAATTAGATAACACTTCAATCACATGTTTGTCTTGTTCATGAAGACAAACATTATATTCCATCTTAGTAGCAATAAATGGCAGTTATTTCCTCATTCAATCTATGGTGCTGTCATCAATCTCCAACTTGATTCTTTTCAACATCCTAGCCTCCATTGATGTCTTTGACTCATATTGGCTTTCATCTCTCTTTTTTTCACTCCTCTTGGAAAGTAGAATGTATATCATTTTCTTTCTACCAGTATAACACTGAACTCCCAAATTTGACCTTTTAGACCTTAATGAGGTTCACTATGATCAGAAACTAGATTCAATATTTTACATTTTCTAGTAGGATCTACATGGGAAAGGGAAGGTGCATAAAAAAATGGCCATGTTCTTAAAATATTTAGCATGGGTAGTTTCTATTTCTAGTTGTGTGGATTGGTTTGTAAGCAAAGGATCAACAACTAGTTCAATTCTTTCAATATTAGGGGGTTATAGAGGTAATTTTTATGGATTATGATCTAAATATCAAGATGAACTATGTTGGGAAGGTGTACAAGCTCCAAATCTTCATCCAAAACAACTATGTTACCTCTATAACCCCTATTGGCTAGATTAGTAGAAAAATTACTTAGAATATCTTAAAATTTAGGGTCAAAAGCATCAAAGTGAATGGACATCCTTGTCCCTCTATGAAATATAGGGCCAAAGTTTCTTGCACTAAAACCACCCCTATGAAAACCTCTGATGGATTAGTTTATATCCCTGTTGAAACTCTACCTGCATCTCTTATTATCATTACTCCTTACTAAACACAGTTAGTCTCACCAGACATAATGAATCAAATATAGAATAAATCAAATTTAAAATTGAGAATCAATAAACTATTCAAAGAATCAAGACTAAAAAATCTTATATCTTAAACAAACTAAAATTCATCACACTGTTTGGATCAAAATCTATTTTGAATAGTTCAAATGAAACCAAATACATCCAAGAGCTTGACAAAATGATCTTATCCATATTTTCTGAAGCCAATATTATTTCAATATAAGATTCTGATATAATTTCAAAAGTATCAAAGAATCTTAATTTCAATGTCCATTTTTAAATAAAAAATTAAAACTTCAATATTAAGGTGAAGTTTTAATGTAAATCTCATTTCAACTAAAATCTCAAAATCACATTTATAACTATAAGCTGGCAAAAAATTCAAAACTCTAAGATAATCCATATATATTGTTTCTTGGCACATCATTCACAAAACGGTCGATTAAAACTATTTAAAATCTATAAAATCATTTCAAGACCTTTAATTATGAATTCAAACCAGTAAAACTGAAATTAAACTCCAAATTTTTTGAGCTCACCATAAAATACCAAATCTACAATAAATAACTGAATTGAGACTAAAATCATTTTCAATATTTCATAAACTTGGATATTCCCTGACCAAACATATGCACGAATCTAAAATCATCAACTCTCAAAATATATACAATTGTCACGTATAAAATATGTTTTACATATATTATTTTATGCATGCAAAAACCTTCAAAAAACAAATGTTATATACTTAGGATAAAACCTTAATTCATGTTACACCACAAACCAATAAAATATTGTATCTTGTAATTTATCCAATATATTCTCATACATACAAATTATCAATATTATATTCATTAAAAATACCCACAACAGTCAAGATAAGGAATCAATCTATTGAAGTGATTCCAGACTATGTATGTGAGTGATTTTTCCAAGATAAGAAGGAATTAAATCTATGAAACAAATATATTTGAAATCCATTTTCACTGTATGCAAGAAACCCAAACATTTCAACCTTATTTGCACCTTACAAATAAATGTCTTGCATACTCATCACAAACTATATAGAATAAAAAATGATATCTAAGATATGCATTATGTCTTTCTACCAAAATAATTGACTATAAATAAGATTATAAATTCATAGAAAAATAATCATAGAAACATCACACAGAACCTTTCATCCTTATTTCAAATGTCACCAAAACCCTTTACTATAGTGAAGAGACCTTGAATAGCTTAAGAAAATCACCAAAATCCTCAATACATCTCATGCAACCAGTCTAAAAGATTTTCTCAGTATTTTATTCTCAATTATCTAAACTTATTTTTGAAATAGATATATTTATTTTTCCATTAACCCCCAAAATATCAGAGCTAGAATCTTAACATGCATGAGGTACAACCTTTAAAAACTCCTTCAAACAAAAATAAACTGAACAAATAGGGAACATTTATATATGTGTCGATGACAACATAAAATCTTAACTCTATTTTATCTAAAATTTCAAATTATGGATAACCCAAAACTTATTTCAATCATGCAAAAGCAAACTATGCAAGACTTACAAGAAATCATCATAAGTCTTAAGCATCTACATGCAAGAAAGTTTCCAAAAACTTTAAACCATCTCCCATATTTCTTCACAAATACAGATGATCTTGCATATTCTTTATAAATTAAATTCTCAAAACTTATATTCATCATACAGACTATAATTCAAACATAACTTTCTTCTTCACTTCAAATTTTCTCATTCATTACCAGGATATTTTCAAGAATACTAATCAAAACTTGTATAAACATACCTAGTGTCACTTTTTTTAATACCAACCTCCAAAACTTCTTCACGACCTCAAATAAATAGAGCTCTGCTTCCGTAAATGAGCTTGTTAAAATGAACTAGAAACCAAGAATTTTGAGACTTTTATTTTCTAACTTGCCTTCATAACAAACCTTATGATGTGTCCAAATTGGGTTGGCCCTCATTAACTAAACTTGTACTTAAGAAACTTACCAACCTGTTTATCAAATTTGACAAAAATATCCATTACTAAACTTCAAGCTAAAACCTTAACTATCCCCATTGAATTGAGTCAAGCAATTTTGCATTAATTCTTCACACCGTCAAATCCTCATACCGATCTCGAAGTATCAAAACCATATCTTCACATTAAATGTTCATGCCAACTTGGCCCTGCTAAGATGGATCTAAATACAAAATAAATGCTATCTTAGTAAATGACTAAGCATTGAATATGTTTCATGGTCAAACCACATACCTTGAGGCTTAGGAAAACAAACTTCATGATACCTTTTATATGTTTGAAACCACCAATGACTTTAGCACAATGATTTAAATTAAGCCATGTACATCATGATAGGTTTTTGAGCTATTTTTAAGACCTTAAGTATGTGATCCAAGACATAAACTTATGGTTTTAATCCTTTGAATCTTTTATGACCATAGATATATTTAAATATCTTCCATGCTTTTAAAAATTATGTTTGTAGACGTTGAAAATTTGATAAAGTTTTATAATGACAAAGACTTACAATATAGAATAGATCTTCCAAAATTATAAATAATGGAAATCATGATCAAACCATGTATATCAACAATCAAATCACTAGATCATTGGATAACAGAACAAGGCTTCAAGTTATATGTAATAGGATGATAGCTTAACCAATCAACTTAAGCATATTAGTACTTGAAATATCCATCCTAACATCAATAATGAATGAAATTGAGACATAAATCAAATTTATACCTTCAAAATAGCTTACAAATGCATTAATATTTCAAATGTAATGTTTTTCAAAATGTCACATCACCATTATCTATTCTGAATCATGAATCAAATCAAGTATGAAGATCAAAGACCATTACAAATCTATCTAAACTAATAATGCATTTTCCAACTGAAACTGCCTCAAAGTGAAATGAACTAAATCATCAAAATATTTGAATACACATAACTATATATGTATATTTGATTCATTGATCCATCATGATTTTCTAAACCACTTAGAAACATAAATAAAATTTAGCAATTAATAATTACTATTTCATAATTAAAGATGCATCTAAGAATATTATCAATCAATAGGGTCCCTAACATAGTTTTAGTTTTCATGATAGGGTCATCTCTATGGTAGCAAATATAGATTTTGAAAATTTTTATGGGGTGTAGAAAATAGACATAATAGAAGGGAAATACACAATAGAAGAAAATGTGCACAAGGCACTTTTAAGAAAGCATGAAATCTACTCCAATATGTTACAATGGTTGTAAACATTTTTAATAATAAGGTTTTAAATGAATGCCATTGATTAGGATGGGTAATGCCTCTCCATCTAGTTGGGTAAAATGAAAAGCATTATGTTATTACATCCATGGATCAAATAAGGACCACTCCACAAGCTATCAAATTTGGTCTGGTTGCCTAGCTTGACCTTATTTGAGTCCTATTTGAGGACTAGGTCCCCTTATTTTAAGTCCCTTGCTATGGCTCTCTTATCACAAGATTTTTTGACTTGATCTTGATGTGAATCTAATGTCTTCATTACAAGGTACCTAGTTTCTTCAAGATGCATGAGCTTTTCCATCCTTATTCTCATAGGCTCACTCTATATTAATTCCAATTAATAGGATAACTCCAAGGCAAATAGGTCAAGATAAATGGGCAATTTGGCTTCCCTCCCATAAACTAGGATAATTGGTGAGTTTCTAATGGAAACTTTGGGAGTCACTCTATCAGATCATAAGGATGTTCTCAAATTTCCATATCAAACTCTCTAGTTTTCTTTCATGGTTCTCTTGATAATCCTTATCAAGTTTGTGTTTGTCGACTCTGCCAGTTCATTGCCTTGGGGGTATTAATTGGAGGATGTGCTAAGGTATATGCCAAGCTTAAGTTCCCATTCACTTATCTTTATACTAATAAATATTAATGCATTATTTGATATTATTATGGATAGTACACCAAAATTGGTCACTATATTGTTATAGAAGTCCAATACTACTATTTCATTGGCTTCTTTCAAGACAATTGCTTCCACCCACCTAGAAAATTAGTTAGTAGTAGTGAGCACCCATTTGTGTCCTCCATTAGAAGGTGGATATATCATTCTTATGATGTCTAAACCCCACTGCATGAAGGGTTGATCTGCTTGAATTGGTTTAAAGGAAGGGCTGTCAGCCTTTGTTTACCTACAAATAGATCATGCTTATAACATTTTTTGAACCATGCATAGGCATATTTAAAGAGGCTAGGAAAATAATAACCAACTCTCATCACCTTTTCTACTATTGTTATTTGAGCAAAAATGGCCTCCTACATGTCCATCATGAAACTATTCTAAGAGTTTTGTCACTTGATTATCATCTATGCATCTAAGAATCAATTCATTGAGGTCTTTTCTAAACAAAACCCCATTAATCAATACATAAGTTATAGTCTAAAGTCTAAAATATCTTCTTTTTCTCTATCCAAACCTTGAAGGCATTCACCTATTACCAAGAAATGTGCCATCTCTTATATCTAGT
This sequence comes from Torreya grandis, assembly GCA_037957365.1. NCBI lineage: Eukaryota > Viridiplantae > Streptophyta > Pinopsida > Cupressales > Taxaceae > Torreya > Torreya grandis. The sequence goes on along the minus strand of JARHVA010001618.1, from coordinate 2,523,558 downwards.
TGGTATGAGGTGGAGGTGCATCTATTTATGAGTTTTCTTGTGTCACCAAAATAACCCCTTTATTTTATTTAAGGTCATCAAAAAAATACTTACATAAGCCTTTGCCTCTTACTAGATTAGTGACCTTGATCTGCACATCATACTCCATGACTTTGGTAATTTAGCCAGCTCTCTTTTCATTTAAATCCTTATTGAGGAAGAAATCCCTCACTCTAGGATGAGACTCCATAAGATGAACCTTGATATTAGAGAGCATTAGTCTGAACTTTCTAAGGCTTCTCAAAGCTATAAGAACATGATTTTCTATAAAAGTGTATCTTAACTCATACCCTTATAGCACTTGACTGAAAAGGCAATTGGTTGCTCAAGTCCTTCACCATTATTCTACATTAGCATGGCTGATATATTGTCAACATTGGCAAAGGTTTACAATATGAAATCCTTTGAGAAATCAGGATTCATGAGTGAGGGTGCTTGGGCAATAGCTTTCTTGATAACCTCAAAGGATTATTTACCTTAATTTGATGAATTAAACACTTGGATATTTTTTAGCATAGCAATGATGAGTTTGACCAGGTTTGCAAAACCAGGTATAAACCTTCTCAAAAAGTTTATTTTCCCAAAGAAGATCTATATTCCTTTCTTGTGTTTAGGTAAAAATAGTGATAACATAGCACTTATTCTATCATGATCAATGGATAATACCTCTTTTGAGACAATGTGACCTGAAAGTTTGCCTTCATGAACAAAAAACACATTTTTCTTGGGATTTAACGAGATCCCATAATCTACATCTTTCAAAGATCAACCTTATATAATTTAAGTGTTCAATATATTTTTTAGATAAAACTATGATGTCATCTAAGTAAACCAATACCATCTGATTCAACAACCCTTAGAAATCCATGTCCATGGCTCTTTGGAAAGTTACCCTAGCATTTGACAATCTAAAAGGCATATTTTAGTAAGCATATGTGCCCCACTTGGTGGTGAAGGCTATATTGTACTAATATTATTCTCTTACCATCACTTGGTAGTAACATAAATATCTACCCAAAAGGAAGAAACATTCTTAACCAATAACTATCTGAAGAAGTTTCTCCATGGATGACAAGGGATAGTGATCCTTTAAAGAGACTCTATTTAGATCTCTAATTTCAACATACAATATGATCTCCCCATTATTTTTTATGATAGTTACAAAGTTGGCTACCCATGAGGAGTTCTTGATAGGAAATATGATCTTAGATTCAATTAGTTTAATCAACTCTTTCCTCATAAGCTCTTTTATTTTGGGGTTGATAGGCTTCTGCTTCTACTTGACAAGCTTGACATTATCATCTAATTATATAGTATTTTAGGCTAATTTGGGATGAAAACCTTTCATGTCACTATATTTCTAAGTAAATATATTTGCATATTCTCTACAAATCTTAACAAAACTATGTTTTTTATCCTTGGTGATTACCTTTCTAAGTTTGAGGATTTTATCTTTGAGGATAAGAACTCTTTCATAGTTCTCCTCATTGGTTGACAATACTACTTTGTCCCTCCTCATATGATCTCCCTCATGGAAATGACCTTCAAGGGTGACCATACCTTTAATAATATTGTTATATTTTATTTAAACTATGTGGTCCTCATATGGATGTTGAAACTTTTCTTGGTTTATTGAGGAAAATTCTGCTTCCTATTACAAGAAACAAGAAATTTGTTTGTTAATGTCAAAAACATGCCAATAAGCTTCATTGTTTGACATTGATGGTCTTATCATCAATTTAACATGTGGTTAAAATTTAGACCTTTTCATCTCTTTGGGAATGTCATATTGAGCTCCCATAACTACCAATATATCAACATGTTGGTTTTAGTTTCTTGACATTGATTGGATGTTAGAGGCCTCAAAGTCCTTAATTAGGTCCCACACCCTATGTTTATAGGACTTCATCAAGGGATTCTTGGTGATATTTTGGCCTCTAACCTGATGCACTATCAACTAAATATCCCCATAAACTTGTAATTTCTTGATTCGATTCTTACTATCCCATTGAAGGCCATGGACACAACCTTCATACTTTAATCCATTGTAAGAGAAACTAATTGAAAAGTGTATGAAGAGAAATACTTATCATTGGAAGGGGATACTAGAATTTCAGATATACCCACTCCATGATTCTCCTTGAGCCATCAAATAATAATTTTCATAATCTAATAGAGTCTTATTAAGGTTTAATGAGGGATGGCATGGATTGATTTTCTTCATGTAAGTAGTAGATACTTAGGTCTCTTTCCTCAATACCTTCCAAGGGGTCAATCAATTGTTTGTCTTTCCATAACTCATCCAAGAACATATCTGGTATCTCCTTAGGATGAGTGTTTAGCTCTTGACCAACTGTGTATTCATCCTCATCAAGAATGGTGTAATTAATGTTTATGCTATTTAGACTATAAGGTTCAATGTGGAATTATGAATGGGATTAGCCTTGATGGATACCTTGGTCCCATATATTGTTTTGAATGACATGTATGACCAATCTACTACTAAATAACCTCTAATTTTTGCTATGAATTCTCTAGATAAGTAAAGGGTAAAATAAGGGGGCACATTTATAATCAACACATCTTGAGCCATTTGAGAAATTAGGACAAGCATGCAAGGTCAATTTGAGATCTTTGATGATACCAGATGGTTTGGTGGAAGATCCATCAATTTGTATAAATCCCTTAGATTGGGGCTCATACTTTAAGCCAAGTTGATCAGCTATGGACTTTGGAATTATTGAGGTGCTATCCCCACTATTTACCAAATAATTATGTACAAAAAATCACCAATGATCACTAAAATATAGAAGGGAGGAGGTTTGACCATCTTACTTGATTACACTTCATTAGATCCCTTGATTGTATTAGTGAGACCACATTCTCCTTTCTTGGTGGATTCTCATATACCTTGATCTTTGACAATCCTTCATGAAGGATATCCATCTATCTAGACATAAAGAGAATGTACCACATTAAAACACTCACATTGAACTTTTTAATTTGTTCCATAATGTTGAGGGGTAGACCACAAACCTTTGGTTGTGCTTTAGGAGCCACAACTATACTTTAAACTTGTGAGTTTTGGGGAACAAAGGTATTCCCTTAATTTTGATTCCTTGGAGTTGTTGGAACCTTTGGAGTAATAGTATATTCACTTGGATTTGATAGTAATGGAGTGATAAAAGGATGATCTTTGACTACTTCCTAGTTACCATCCATGTTCCTTATTTTAACCTTATATAAGATACTACTAAAATTTAGGCTTGGTTAAAACCAGCCTATTGATTGGATACATAACATTCTTCTTGCTCATAATTAACCATTATATCACCCTAATTTCTTGGTCCTTGATTAGGCCCTTGACCTTGTTAAGGCTATTCTAGTTTTGTCATCATGTGTAATTCTATGTTTTGAGCCATGAGAGGTTGATTGTACCCATAATTAGCAACTTGTTGCCATTGATCATTGAAAGCTTGATTGAAGTCAATGTTTTAGATAATGGATTGATCAAAAGACTAATTCTAAAGCATGGTACCCTCAAATTATTGAGCAATATTATTTTGTGTAGGGACTAAATTGTTGTAAGTGTTTACATCATTTGGGTTATAGTTGCTCTGTCTATTATAGTTACACTTCCCTTGTCCTTAGCCTTGACCTTGGCTTTAAATTGGGAAGTTTCCTTTGTAGGGTGGCCTGTTTGCTTGATAATATTTTTGATAATGTTGATATGAGGTTTGATAAGGCCTATTTAACTGATCTTGATGCCTCTTGACATTTACTAATTCATTTCGCAAAGATTGAAATATAATCTTAAGATCTTAAAAGTTCTTGTGTTTTTGGGAGTCACTACATGGATTAGTGGAATTCTTTTCTTGTTTGGGTGTAGGTATGGTAGCAATTATTGGCATAGGAGGAATGACATCAAGGATAGGAATAAAGATAGGAGGTGGTTGAATATTATGACACAAAGGTATTGGTGGTATAGGTGTAAGCTTGCTAGCTTATACTAGACAATTTTATACTCTGATTTCCACCTCATATGCATTTGGCAATGTGTTCCCTCCTATAGACTAGATCATTGCTACAATATCACTAGTTTTTGATTTCAAATAGTATAAGAAGTCCAATTTAGGAGTAGGCCTAAAAGAGACTGGGATCCTATCCCATGTTTTTTGAAACCTTGTATTGAATTCTTGCATGATTTCATGTGGAGCTCTTTTGATTGTGGTTAACTACTCTACAAGTGACAAATGGTCACTTTTGTCTTCAAATCTCTTACATAATGTATCCCCTGATTGATCCCATGATTTAATATAGTTGGTAGTAAGGATTATATACCAATCTAAGGATTTACCCTTGAAAGAGATAGATAATAACCTAATAGCCACATTTTCCTCATTAACATTATGACTATTGAAAAAATTGGCCACATCCATAAGGTGTTTAGAAGGCATTGGAGATTGGTATCCAGTAAAATAAGGGACACTTTTAAGAGATGTTATTGGAATAGGATCATACTCTGGGAGGTCCAAAGGACTTTGACCATTAAAAGCCACAAATAAAAAAGCTCAAGGGGCTACCATGGCAATAAAAGGGATTAACAAAGATCTTGTAGAGGTAGATCTATAAATTGGCTTAGGAATAAATTTACCTTTATATGGATGTGTATTAGAAAATCTTAACCTTTTTATTAAGTTTAAAGGAAATTCAAAAAATTCAAAAGGAATAACTCTAGAAGCTAATATTGTAGTCACTTTTGGCATGAGATATAGTCACTGTTCTACTACCAAAATGTTGAATGTTGCTTGGAGTTACCAGATGTTAATTCTTGAAAGCTATAACTACTATAAATTGATCAAACTAACATCAAACTTTGATTGATATTCTTTGAAAAATTATCCCATTGAGCATACCAAAAACTATTATGGCATGGAATTTCATGCTTGTAGAGGAGTTATTTATGCTCCTACCTTCCATTCACACTATGGGAAAACCCCCAATCTATGGGTATCCTATAATATGGTTGAACCTCTAGAGAAGGTTGACTTCCTCTTGATGAATCACCTAGACTAATGCTTCTACTGGGAAAAAGGTTAGAAAGGGGGGAATAGGGATCCTAAGAAAGTTGACAAGGTAATGCACCAAATTTAAATGAGAACTCATATTTGAAACCCATACTAGATCAGTATAAGACAATACTAACTCACACATTCTCATAAACTATCTAATTGCATAAGTATTTCATAAACTAGGTTTAGAAAGCAATGAAAAAAAGAAAAGAAGAGTTCTAAGATTCACATTGAGCATACACCAATGGAAGAATAACACAAGTTAAGACCTACAATAACTTGAAACACCTTAAAATAGGTAAGCAAGAAGGATAATGGAAATGGAAGAATCTCCTTCACAAGGCCATCATAAATAAGCATACAAAACACTAATCTAAGGAAAAATATAGGTAAAGAAAGTACTTTATTACACCAAGAGGTAGTTATTACAAATTTTGATAGGGTTTAGCCTTATCAAATGGGAGTCTCCTACTCTTTAGAGAATGAGACAGAGTCTAAAGATCTAAGAGAGAGTTACAATGTAGAATAAAATAGGAGATATATGAGAAAAGGGAGAGAGAGGGAGCACATCATTAAAGATCATTAAATGAAATTCCACCACCTTTCAATAAATTCTCAACCACATTTTGATCTAATTAGAATTAATACATCATAGACAAAATAACCTTCATTTATCCCAATAGCCTCTAAATCCTTTCATTGGTAGATCAACACACGAGAAGATAAGAATGTGCTTAGGATGATGAGTCATGATCCTATTATGAGGAAAAACCATTAGAGACACTAAAAATGTATTAAATGTTCCAACTATTTTTTGTAATGACCATCTTCCACTTGACTTGTTTATGAAGACAAAATCTCCATATCTATGAACCTGATAGAGCCATGAATATGTCTGCTTTGAGCAGTCATAAGTATGTATTTGTCAAGGCTATGAATATTTTGGAAAATAATACATCCCTCCACATCTTGTTTATATTTGATCCTACTTTAGACATTCCTTGAATGTAGATTTACTATAGATTAAAAACCAATCTATTTATTAGTTTTTTTAATAGTTATCATGTCAATGAAAAGCCTACAAGATGCATACCTTTGTTCCTAAACTATATTAGGTCTAAATAGACCTATTCTACCTTTGAACTATGTAGAAGCTGAGAACTCATTATATGCATAGACCATGGTCATGAAATAATATTATAACGTTAGACAATGAGTCCCTTAGGTTCTAAATCTTTGAACTAGAGGTCTAAACTGAGCTTTGATGGTGTCCTTTTATTTTTGACAACCCTAAATATGTGACTATATCTGCTTAGTATAATTTTATTGAGCTTTAATGGTGGCCTATTCCCTTTAAAATATTTGCTCTAGTTCAACCTAGACTATATTTGATATCTATTTGAAGTCTCTTGGGTTCAAAATTTAATGTTGGACATTGGTCTTGATTTGAGATCCTTAATTATGACACTTGTTTCCTTTGATTTTTTTTTTGGACCTCAAATTCAACCGTTGTTGGTTTAATGAACTTATACAATGTGGTATATTTGTATTCAATCTAAGCTTGTTTACTTTTTAACCTCGTGTGCACCATTGATCTACTTTTGTATAGTTTGAATGTGTATTATTGATTTTTTTAGTAGTTTACCATGGTCATGACACTTGGTAGATTCTCATTTGTTCTTAGGATTTTATGAATCTTTGACTTCTCACTCACCATCAATCTTTAATTGCATGACTTAATGTGCTCCTTTGATCTACCTAGATCCAATGACTTTGTCTATCACCCACACACAATTGATTTTGACTCAGACACCTGAGATCTTGCAACTTTTCAGATTTGCATTCATCCTCAAGATATTCTAACCAATTTTGAATTCAAATGATTACTTACTATGACATTAACTAGACATCCCCATATATGTCATACTCTTCTTAGTTCAACTTTGAAGCCTTGTCTCTCTTGATGAATAACTCATTGAGATACCAAATTTATAGAGGATGTTCAAGGTATGAAAAATATCATGTCCATGTAATAATTTTACCTTGATCAATTTCCTAAGTGAATTTATCAAATGTGCAACTAGACTGGCCTATTTGTTCATGTATCACATGCTGTGATGACCTAGTTTTTTTGGATTTGTGCTAGAAACTATTGTTCAATATCTTAAGGTTATGATGAAATTATAATAATTTATGCAACCTATTTCATAACCCTAAATTCCATGAACACAATAGAAACTTTCTAAATCCTTTCAATTTCAATCCATACTTGTTTCTAGACCTTCTTCTTAAAATCAATAGATTGCACTTTAAGCTTGCTTAAAGTGTTTCAAAAATTTTGCAAGTGACATTTGATCATCCAATCAATCAGGAACTTTGTTCAACTTATCACTCCCTAAAAATACTTACAAAAACTGATCCATCTAGGTAAATTTCTATATTTAGGCCAAAATCAGCCAACAAAAACCAACTCACTAAGAAAGTAAAACAACTTAAGCTCTTTCTTTGTCAATTAGGTCTCTTTGATCTAAAATTATATTTTGGATATAACAAGATCCACATGTGAAAAAATGAAAAAATAAAATTGGATTAACCTTTATGATGGAAAACCCATCACCCATGTCAAATTTTAAAATTCTAATTCAAATTCCTTATACCAAAACCTTGAAATGGTCATTCCTCTTCACTAGCTTCTTTTGTGCAGACTAAGAGAGGTAAAAGGAGAGTTTATAAATAAATTTAAGGTTTTAATGATTAAAAGTGGAGGTAAAATGTATATGAAACCTTAAATAAGACTCATTAATAAAAAACACTACCATTTTAATGACAAAAGAATCAAATATTAATAAATCTCACATGGAGAGAGCCTTCTTGAGAAGCCTGCACATGCCTGTTTGGACAAAGTTATGGTTTTTGAGGAAGATTCAATATTTTTCATATGATTTTAAATATTAAAACAAATTTTATTCAAAACATAAATCTATTCACTATCTTCTAATATATTATCAATCCAATATGAATGCAAAACCTTTTTTTTTGATAACGTATTGGCAATGCACAATTTTTTTGAAAAACTGAGTTTCTCCTCTTTGATGTTTGAAGATGATATAGTTTATCTAAATGATAAAAAATATTAAAAATTTATATTTTAATAAAAAAAATAAAAAATATCTTATTAAAAAACACATTCAATTGATCTTAGCATCGAAAGTTATCACAATTTGAACTTTACACAGAACCCTTGAAGGATTTCTCATTCTTGTAACTATATCCTCTCTCTCCTTCATTATTGGAACCTCAAAAATTATTTATTTCCTAAATTATGAATCAATTAAATATTTTACAAGGAATTTTATACTCCTATTGAGTCTCTACTATCCAAACACCTCCCAATATAGGTCTTGAATAGACTTGAGATGTATTTGATTAAACTAGAGTATTGACCAACATAGAAAATGATGAGACCCAAGGTGATATAAACATTAAAAGTCACATGAAGACTATATAAGCACTAAACACACCTAAAAACATTATTAAAATCATTGTAACTTTGTAAATGTCTCTAAAATTGAAGATAACCATTCAAAAATTTGAATTTAAATTTTGGTGGGAAAGTGTAAAATTCAAATTCTAGCTAACCTAACCTATTATAAACAATTATAAATATTTAAAAAGTGAATTTTATGACCTATAAAAACCCAAAAAAAATATAATCAATCCAAAATGAACAACAACAAACCAAAATTTCAAACTTGGAATGATGCTCCTGCATTAGCATGAATAGATGTTCTCCAACTAGTGACCTTCTTCTAGGCTTATGTATTTATAATATTTTTGTCTTCCTTGGTGACTTATGAACTAGAAACATGGATTATTCTATCCAGGCATCTTGGTTATCTATCACACCTAATTATGTAGGTAGCATGGGAGGTGTAGCTTATGCAGAAAAATAGAATTATCTACCAACATTTTAAAATGAACCCATTTCTTTGGCTCATTGGGCTAAGGGTCAATCTGACTAAAGAAAATGAATAAGTCAATGAGTATTAAGAAAATTTTGCATATAATCTATTATTTATGTGTTGGAAAATACAATAATAATAGTAATGATATAATAATCCTTAATAGGCTGATTAATAGGAGGAAAAGCCTAAATCATAGGAACTTAGGTTGTGGTAGATGAAATTAGCATTGTGGCTATTTGAGACTTATTTAGTGGGATTAAAGAATGTAAATAATGGGTGATCCCTATTATATCCAATGTATTAATATTAATTGAATAACTCATAAAAGAATCAAGAACTTGGGTTCTCACATTCTGAGGAGAGGTAGCAATGTAACATCTCCATTAGGATTTACTAGAATAATGTAATATTAAAAAAAAATTAATTCCACATATTATTTCATTATATTTCACTACAAAATATAATTAGTGACCCTATTATAACACAATAAGTATGTTTGTTTCATGTAAATTTTTACTTTAAGTTCTAATAAAGAGAGAAAAGAAACTCGATATGGGTATGGTTGAAAAAATTGTTTGTTTGTGTGCATATTGAATCAGAAGATTGTGAATAGCTCCTCTTTGGCTTGGGAGGAAGACTTGTAGATAAAAAAACACTAAAACAAACTTGTTTGTTAGATAGATAGTTGGTTGGATTACCTAGCGATAACTAGATCCTAGAAGTGAGAGCCTCCTTAGGGGTTGTCAATCCACATGTTTTAAATATTTAAGTTCACAAAATTGGTAAGAAAATACTTGCATCAATAATCAAAATGTACTTAAATTGAACATAAGAATGCCTACTTGGAAAATAGACTAGAAATGATTAAATTAGTGATAAACTAATTAATACTAATGCTAAGGGGTTAGGATATGCTTCAAAAAATCTGAAAGGTGTATGTGGACAAATAGAAACATAGAAAACTAAGTTTGGTTGAGGGTAGATGGGTGAAAATAACTTGTTGGTTTTCATTGTCAAAATGACCATCGGTGGTTAGGGTAACCATTGATAGTTAAGGTGGCCATTAGTGGTCAAACTGACTATTGGTGGTTGGGTAGACCATTGGTAGTTAAGTCAACCATTGATGGTTACTTTGTGAAGATTTAGGTTTTTAATTACTAAATAATGGGATTAAAAATATGGATTTTGGGAGATGGGCAAGGGTTGGGCTGATTAAAAAATGGGAATAAAGTAAATGAATATTGGAAAACAAGTACTTATCTTACTAGAAGTTGATTGGATGAGTGATTGAAGTAGTTAACATGTTGGTAGAATCTGGCTTAAATCTAATAGAGTAATGGTACTCAAGAACTTGGTTGAGAGGTGATGGTGAGTTGGATCTCAATGTAATGGCTAAATTGTTGATGATGTTAATTGACCTACATTTGAGCACTCCTAAACCCCTAAGCTATTAATAATTATTATAGATGGATTTCTCTTTCAAACTCCTCTCTTCTTATAAGCACAAGAAAGAGGTGGAAGTCAAGGTGCAACTAGGCCATCTAAATGTAATTTATCCATGCAAAGGCTCACAATAATATTTAGATGAGTTATATTTAGAAAATGTTAGTGGATGATTACATGATCTTGTTTAAGAAGGTGCACCTTAACCATCAATGGTTAGGTTTTCCCAAGGGTAACCATCAATGGTTACCCTGACTATCGACCGTCAGGTCCCCAAAGGAAAAGGTCTTGAAGGCTAGGTTGAGTTAATTTGTGAAACTAATTATGGGTGAACTTGGTTAGTCCATAATGGTGTAAATTGGTCCCAAGAGGGTCCTAGGTAGGTCCAAGGAGATTTTTGACATTCAAAATTATAGTGTGTAGATTTTTGGTGTCTGTATTTTGATTTTTTTTATTGTGCAACTTGTGTGAATGAGTTACAAAACAAAAATAGAGTATGGGTCAAGGTTCTGGTTGCCTTGAGAGTAAGAGGAGGTGTTCCCCCTTAAACTAGGAGTTAATGAGGTGAAACTAAAATTGGGTTGGGGTTTGATAAGTGGGTAGTTGATGATACAAATGATTGAATGATAGATTAGTCACTGAAAAACAAATATAGTCACAAAGTTGCATAGACTAGGTTGCAAATGTTGGTAAAAATAAGGGTCAGTGCTAAGAAGGACAAGTGACAAGTGAACTACATGAACACTTATAGGCATGGTGGTTGGGAACACTCAAAGTCTCATAAGCAATGCCTATGTGTTTGGTGGATATCCAAGGTAGGAAGTACTCTTGGGGAAAACATAAAGTAGTCAAGTGTTGCAAGTATATGAGGTAGGAAGTTCTCCAAAATAGACACAAGCAGGTTAAGTAATCATGAGGTGGCACACATTAAAGAAGGGTCAACATGGAAATGTTTTCATTTTAGTTAAATGACCAAGCAAAAAGTGTCACAAATTGTGCACTAAATGGGCCAAAATAGACCAATGATGAGGTGAATATGTGGTTAGGTTGGTTGGAGAAGGTAGTCTCTAAAGATGGGTAAAACTTGGTTTAGTTTTTCTAAGAAGAAATATAAGTGTAAAATTGGGGGGTCCTAACCATCGATGGTAAGGTCTCCAAAAAGGTAATCATCAATGATCACCTTGACCATTGATGGTCAACACAAAACCTAAAAATCCATAGGGTAAAAAGTAAAAATAGAATTACTTTCACTCATTTTTAACTTTTGTGCATTTGAATTTGTGCTTTGGTGATTTTTTACATGTGCACTTTATGGTTTGCTTGCTGAGGTAGAGGCTTGATTAGTTGACCAATTGCTTGAGGTTGATTAAGAGTAGAGCAGATGGAGGCTAGAAGAGGATGTAGTCATGTGGGGAGACCAGGGCTTTGGCCATGTCAGCACTTGTATAATGAGATAGGAGGTGTTTTAATTTGATAGCTTAGTTGAATTGAGTAGGTTAAAGTTAGATTTGGATATATTTAGAATAGTGGGGTAGGGTTTAGGGAAATAATCTTAGGCCATGATACCCTATTGTCCATTTTTGGTTAAATTGGGTAAATTTTTAGGTGAAATAGAGAGGGGAAGGGTATTTTGGGTTGGTAAGGGGTGGTAGATTAGGTTTAGGTAAGGTTTTTTAGTGTTTTTGAAAATTTAAGGATGTTTAGGGTTCAAGGTTTTTCTGCTGATTATCACACATAATGACCATCGGTGGTTGAACCCGACCATCGTTGGTTAAATTTGGGGTTAAAATTCCCCTAGGGGACTATCGATGGTTCCATGAACCATCAGTGGTCTAAGGGTTGAGGGTAGGCCATTATAAAAAGTATAGACAAATGTTTTGAATTTTGAAATGTTTGTGAATGATTTGAAGTTTTTTTTGTTTGTTAAAATATTTAAAGCTTATAGAATAGGAAATGGTAGGATAGTGGAAAGTTTTGAAAGTTGTTTCTAAAATTAAGATATATAATCAATTATATGTTAAAGGCAAATAAGTTGAAATTGATAGGGTGTAGAAAGATAGGTTAGATGGGTTGAGAGGGTGATAGGTAGAAGCGACAGAAACATGATGGTGTTTAAAATGACTTTTTTTTGTAAGGTTTATGTTGGGTAGAGGGGAAGCAAGTTGTTTTGATAAAACCATATAGGTCAAAAAGGGATGTGGTTAAAATGTAGAGCATTTAGGGTAGTGTTGGATTGTAAATGTAAGTGGGTAGGTTGAAATAGGTGATGAGTCATCAATTCATCATTTAATAATGTCAATCTAGGGTTAGTGTCTAAGGTTTTATGCAATAAGAGAAAGATATCTCTAGCAACTGGTCTCTTCTACTACACTCCACACTTGAAGGAATTGAAAAACACATTAGTAGGAAAGTAAATCACACCACACTTTGCAAAAAAATAAATCACACTTGTAGAAATTAAATCACACTTGAATGAAATTAAATCACACCACACTTTGCATTAAATTAAATCATAATTTCAAAAATTAAATCACACTTGCAAGAAAGTAAATTGTTGAATTGAAAATAAAGGAAATTAAATTGCTAAATTAAAAATAAATGATAAACACAAAAAAAACCTACAAGTTCACAATAAACTTTACAAAAAATAAATGTTTACATAAAAATAAATAATAATAATTCAAAAAAATAATTACATAATAAATAAATAAATAAAAATATATTTATCCATCTTCTTTGGAATGAGTGGTCAGCTCATTTGTTGAAAGAGAATTTTAATCAAAACACTAGATTTATGTCACAAAGCTTCAAAATGTATTATTGATAACCAAGATTGATTACAATAGTGTGAGAAGTTGCATTTATAATCTCATTATTACAACCAACTCCTTATTCAAGAATAACAATATTAGATGATCTCCACTAATTATGGAGAAACACAATAACTTAGATATTCTCGCTTGTCTCAATCTTCCACAAAATATGGAGAGAGACATTATTATCTATCTATAGCATAAGCTCAATCTTAATGAAATATGAAGAGAATTATTTATGGAATAAAATTATACAAATCCAAATTTAGATAAAATCCTAAACTAGTCCATAGATAGACTTGTACAATCTATAGATATGCCTACATAGTCTGTAGATATACCTACAATGTCCATATATTTTAAAACCTACAAAGTTCATAGATTTTAGAACCTATAAAGTTCATAGATTTCAGGCCTATAGAGTCTATAGATTTTAGACCTATAGATTCCATAGATTTCAAAACCTATAGAGTCCATAGATCTTAGACCTATAGAGTTTGTAGATTTTAGAACCTACAGAGTCCATAGATTTTAGACTTGTAGAGTCCATAGATTTCAGAACCTATAGAGTATTTAGATTTTAGAACTATTGATGAATATGATGGCTCCCTTGATGTTTGATGCTTTGAACTTGTATTAAATCAATGAACTACATGAATGTAGACCTACTAACTAAGTTTATATATATGAATTAGGTGAGTCCATAGTAAATTTGGGTGAATCTATAGCTAGACTAGGTGAGTCGTAGCTATGTCTAGATTGTTTGTAGCTCACCTCAAAGATGATATTTGGTTGGTAGCACATGTTCATGTATAATATAGCTTATTATGGGTTACATATATACACATTAATAACTTTTTATAGAGATTTAATAACAAGAATCAACAAACAAGAAGACAACAATTGATAAAAAATAACTAAGGTATAGTTCTCTATTTCATTCTAAATAAATCATAAGCTCAAAAACTACACTTAGATCCACTTCTTATGCAAGTAAAAAAAAATTTATTTCATGGATATAATGAGAAATTTTATGGTCTCATCAATAGGTTGAAAAAAATGTAGGTATAGGTTAGTACTTAGCTCAAGGTGGAAAACTAAGTGTGCATGCTAATGTGATTGTTTTGTAGGCACCTAAGTAGGTTCAAATGTAGGATCAAGTCCCACAAATGTTCACAGAGGTCTATGATGGTATGATCAATGATGAGTGGCATCACATGGAGGAGGTTAGCCTAGGGGCCATGAGACATTATCATAATTTGCCTTAAGATGTAGTGATGCTCATGGCTCTCATCAAGAGATGGGATCTAACTATGAACACTTTCATGTTGCCCACTATAGAGATGAGAATCCTATTAGAGGATATGAATTATATTACATGACTATTGATTCATGGGGATCCAATCACCACATAGAGAGTGAGCAATGAGACTACTATATGGAGTGGATTTATGACAAGGATAGGGAGTAGGTGAGATTCTAAGTAGGTGGGGTATGGTATGGGCTACTATACTAAAGGGCATAAAAGGATAGGTTCTTGATGATGATGATGGGGATATCTTACTTTGTCCTCCCTAATTCAAGTAGTGATTACTTCCCATATCTACTACTAGGGGTGATAAAAGAGATGTTGCTAGGGAGGACCATATTTAGGTGGGCTCATATTTTATTGGTGTAGATTTATAAAGAGCTTTGGGATTTTTGTGTGCACAAGAGGTACGTGATTAGTGTTAGGTTCATAATCCACTACTAAGCATACAAGCATATCAGAGTGCTTAGATCACTAGGTCTCCAATGGGATGGCTCTATGACTACAAATTATAGAGTAGGATTTATGTGATGGAAAGATGATTTGGAACTAACAGGGGCTGGTGGAGGTGCTTGAGATATAGAGTGGTTTAGATATGCCCTAGATGACTTGGTGGTTGGTGATGTGGTGTGGAGACCTTACTTGGGTTGGATGATGTAGGTAGGATACTAGTATCACACTTTATCATTGTAGAACTAGTAATGGATATATGGGAGATGAGAGGGTGAAATTGAGCTCATCCTAATGACAGGGTATCAAGGTAGTTTGGATTGCTATGGGGGATCCCTCCAAATCTTCCTTGATACAAGAGGGAGGATACTAAGTTCTTACTCTTAGAGTTGTAGCTAGAGGAGGTTGTCTTAGATTATGAGGATTTTTTTGTGAGAGATCTTATTGATGATGTTAGGGTAGTCAATGGGTATGTATCTTGGTACCAGTCTAGATATGTAGCTACTGATTTTAGATGGGGGGATGGGGGCCAATAACCTATGGATGTGGACCTAGCATAGGAATAGGAAATAATAACACTAATAGTAGTAGATGCCCAAATTATAGTGTTATATGGATATGTGGTCACTCTATAGGCACAGGTGGTGACTTTGACTAGTGAGTGAGATTAGTCATAGGCATCCCTTGGGGTAGTCATGAAAGAGAAAGATGCTCTTAGATAGAGGGTATTAGTAGGAGGGTGACCAACACTGGTAGTAGGAATAATACCCAACATAGTTTTGAGGCTTTAATACTTAGCCACTATTGAGGATCTTAGGTATTATGGGGTGATAGTGCTAGATCAACTACCATAAGTGATGAGATATAGGGAGTATAAGGCTAATTTGGCTGGGGGACCATCAATAACTATTCTAGGATAATGGGCTAGGTAGGGATACTAGGGGGCCACCACTAGATGGGAGTATAGGGGTAGGTGGTAGTGGTGTAGGTGATTTAAGGGAATGATTTACATATGTTCTTATATATTAGTATACATAGGTGTAAATTATTTTGATACCAGTTTGCATGTCGATGAAATGAGATGTACATGTTTTGAGAGAGATTTTACACATTGTTATATGTATTTATGATGATATGATGTATATGATGATGATATATGGTTTATGATGTATGTTTATGGTCCATGGTTAACATATTATTTTGGGTATATATGTTCATGCTTATGGTTGATGGTTTATGATTTCTTACATATGTTTTATGAGATGTTGACTCAGTAGCTTAGGCATGTGATGTTTGAAAGATGGTTATGATGTTCTAATTTTTTTCTTGGATGTGATAGGATGTGTTATGGATGGATATACATCATAAGATGATGTAATCATAAATGGATTTGTTTATGGTTATGTTGGTGTGGTTTGCATGGGTTGATATTATAAAATATAATGTGGTAATGTTATGGTAAATGGATATATTGGTAGATGACATATGATATGGCTCATGATGTTTTGATCATTGATTCTATTCATGCTCATGATAATGAATGGTGTAATTAGGATATGATATATGTTCACTTGATGTTTTGATGATATATGGATAGGATGATGTTTATGGCATGATGTGATATGATGCACTATCATGGTGTTTTGATCATAGATAGGTAGATGATTTGGTTCATGGATATAGTTCATAATGTTACACTTTTGATTTGATATTTGTTTTTTATGGTCATGGAGATAAAATGTGAACATGGTTAAGGATGTAATGAGAATACATAAAGTAAGTAGATAATAAACTAAATGTTTAGGAAAGTGATGAAAATCATGAGAGGTACATCTACATGAACCAATAAAAGATAAGAAAAGAAACATGATTCCTTTTCATTGGTAAGGACAAAAATGAAACTTGAAGTTGGATTGGCTTAGTGAAAATAAGCCTTTAAAACACTTTACATTAACATGATTAGGTTGATAAATGAGTATCTTGATCACATTATGTCAAGTAAGCTCATAGTCCAACGCATATGATATATAGAGGGAGGATGGGTGAAACTAAAACCTTTTTGTGAGACTAACATGCTTCTTTTATAGGCTTTTAAGAGGATATTAAAAATAAGTCTATGCTCATATATAAAATGTAGACCGATCGATGTAAGATGTATATTAAGGAGAGCTAATTATGAATTTCCAAGATTATTGCTTATAGGAGAGATGATTGTGGTGTTTCTCATTGCTTTTTCTCATGGGCTTATTTATTTTGATTTTTCTCAGGGGCTAGGGAAGCTAATAAATGAATAAGCTTCCAAGAAATTGCTAGTTTTGACAAGTGCTTTACTCAACCATTGATTTACACTGATGCACTATGCATCTCTACGCCTTCCAGTCATCGAACTACCTGCCATGTGTTCTGATCGAGAATCACCTAAGGTGTCTTTAGACTAGCCATATAGTGGTTTGGAAGAGGACCCAAATCACTCTAGAGCTTTTGGTGTGATGGCTAGTCCTTCTATTGGTATCAGAGCTAGGTCTCAAGGTTGAGACTCGTGAAAGCTGGTGGGCCTGATCTGCATCGATGCATGATGCATCTTCATGCCTTCCAATCATTGGACTACCTACCACATTTTTTGACTAGGAATCACCTCAAGTGTCCTCAGACTAGCCATATAGTGGTCTAGAAGAGGACCCAAATCACTTTGGAGCTTTTGGCATGATGGCCAGTCCTTATATTGGTATCAGAGCTAGGTCTCAAGGTAGAGACTCACAAAATCTGGTGGGCCTGATCTATGTCGATGCATGATGTATCTCCATGCCTTTTGGTCATCAGACTACCTACCATATGTTCTAACTAGGAATCACCTTAGGTGTCCTCAGACTGGCCATATAGTGGTCTGGAAGAGGACCCAAATCACTCTAGATCTTTTGGTGTGATGGCTAGTCCTTATATTATCCTGATCCATGCCGATGCATGATGTGTCTCTGTGCCTTCTGATCACCAAACTATGTGCCACGTGTTCTAACTAGGAATCACCTTAGGTGTCCTCAAATTGGCCATATAGTGGTCTGGAAGAGGACCCAAATCACTCTGGAGATTTTAACATGACGACCAATCTTTTATTGGTATCAGAGCTAGGTCTCGAGGTTGAGACCTATGGAAGCTGGTGGGCATGATCCACATCCCTTCTCAGGGATACGTCTCCCCACTGAGGTGATCATCACATGCCATGTGTCTGACTAGGAATCACCTTAGGTGTTTCATGACTGGCCATATAGGGATTTGGAAGAGGACCTAGATCACTCCAGAGCTTTTGGTGTGATGGCTAGTCCTTTTATCACCTCGAGTGTCCTTAGACTAGCCATATAGTGGTTTGGAAGAGGACCCAAATCACTCTAGAGCTTTTGGCATGATGGCCAATCTTATATTGGTATTAGAGCTAGGTATCGAGGTTGAGACCCATAGAAGTTGGTGGGCATGATCCACATCCCTTCTCAGGGATATGTCTCCCCGTTGAGGTGATCATCACACACCATGTGTCTGACTAGGAATCACCTCAGGTGCTTCGTGGCTAGCCATATAGGGATTTGGAAGAGGACCCAAATCACTCTAGAGCTTTTAGTGTGATGGCTAGTCCTTCTATTGGTATCAGAGCTAGGTCTCGAGGTTGAGACTCATGGAAGCTGGTGGGCCTAATCTATGCTGATGCATGATGTGTCTCTATGCCTTCCAGTCACCAAACCACTTGCCACATGTTTTGATTGGGAATCACCTTGAGTGTCCTCAGACTAGCCATATAGTGGTCTGGAAGTGGACCCAAATCACTCCAGAGCTTTTGGTGTGACGGCCAGTCCTTCTATTGGTAACCAATAAAAGGATTGGCCATCATGCCAAAATCTCCAAAGTGATTTGGGTCCTCTTCCAGACCACTATATGGCCAGTCTGAGGATACCTGAGGTGATTCCTAATTGGAACACATGGCAAGTAGTCTGGTAATCAAGAGGCACAGAGATGTGTTGTGCATCGACATAGATCAGGCCCACCAACTTTTGCAGGACTCGACCTCGAGACCTAGCTTTGATACCAATAAAAGGACTGGCCATCACACCAAAAGCTCCACAGTGATTTGGGTCCTCTTCTAAACCACTATATGGCTAGTCTAAGGACACCCAAGGTGATTCCTAGTCAGAACATGTGGTAGGTAGTTTGATGACCGAAAGGCATGGGGATGCGCCATGCATCAGTGTGGATCAGGCCCACTAGCTTCCATGAGACTCGACCTTGAGACCTAGCTCTGATACCAATAGAAGGACTTGCCATCACACCAAAATATTTGGAGTGATTTGGGTCCTCTTCTAGACCACTATATGGCTAGTCTAAGGACACTTGAGGTGATTCTTGGTCAGAACATGTGGTAGGTAGTCCAGTGACCAGAAGGCACAGAGACACGTCGTGTATCGGTGTAGATTATGCCCACTAGATTCTATGAGTCTCAACCTTGAGACCTAGCTCTGATACCAATAAAATGACTAGCCATCATGCCAAAAGCTCTGGAGTGATTTGGGTCCTCTTCTAGATGACTATATGGCTAGTCTGAGGACACCCAAGGTGATTCCTAGTTGGAACATGTGGCAGGTAGTTCGATAATTGAGAGGCACGGAGATGCATCGTGCATCAACACATATCAACCATTCCTTTAAGGGAGTGGTATAAGGTTATATGCTTAGTTTAAATCATTTTAATAGCTATCCTTTAAGGGATCAATCTACCTTACATTTACAATTTTGATTAAGTTTTTAATAACTATCCTTTAAGGGAGAAGTCTATGAATGCTAGGAATGGCCCATGATTCATTTTTGACTTTGATATTGCTTTTAATTTTGTTTGATTTTTGTTCGACTAACATAGACTTGCTTATACATG
Organism: Torreya grandis; assembly: GCA_037957365.1. Lineage (NCBI taxonomy): Eukaryota > Viridiplantae > Streptophyta > Pinopsida > Cupressales > Taxaceae > Torreya > Torreya grandis. The sequence continues at coordinate 2,503,556 of JARHVA010001618.1, read as the reverse complement.
CTTAATGGGTTATCTTTATGAAGGCAAGACTAATATCACAAGATGGTTTTATAGGTGAAAATAAGATTAGGTGACAATGACCATGGGAACCAATCTCAAAGTAGGATGGGAAGTACCATGAGAATCATGCCATGGGTAGAGCCATAGTACCTATAGTTCAAAATTAATCTATGAATGTGATGGATAATCACATGATTTAGTTGCAGTTAGTTGTCCCTAAGAAGAGGGAAATGAATGTGGTTAGAGGGGATGAACTTAAGTTAAAAAAATGGTGATTGTGACCCCTCTTTAACAAAATAAATGATGTAGATGTAAAGCATTGAGAGGCTTAGGTTCTATTTTGCCTTTAAAAGAGGATAAATGATAAGCTCTTAATCCATACTTATGAGTTATGATGTAAGGTCCAAGCTAATTGAAATCAAATTTACCCCTTTTGCTTTTCTTCATATTAGTTACATGTTAATTTTCCTTGAGAATGAGATCTCCAATATTGAATTCCCACACTTTTAGGTGTTTGTTATAATCATGTTTGATTCATTCTTGATAGACATGAAGATGAGAAAGAATGGTTGAATGCCACTCATTAAGTAGCTCAAGTTGAGGTAAATATTCTTGATGATAATCATCTTCCAAAATAAGGTCACACAAAGAGATACAGAGAGAAGGTATTTGGACTTCAAGAGGTAATACAACCTTAGTTCCAAACATGAGAAAAAAAGGTGTATCACCTATAGGGGTTTGGATGCTAGTGTGATATGCCCATAAGGCAAAAGGGATATGCAAGTGCCAATCTTGACCTGAGGTACTAACTATTCTGGTAATCATGTTGTTAAGGGATTTTTTAGAGGCCTTTTCTTTTCCATTTACTTGTGGGAAATAAGGTGATGAAAAGCTTGGTTTAATTCCAAATACATCACAAAGACCTTGAACTTATTTATTTTTGAAGGATTTGCCATTGATGGTGATGATCTTATGGGGAACACCAAAGTGGTAGATGATTTGATGGGTGATAAATTTGATAATATTTTTATCTTTTATCAAGATAAGATGAATAGCCTCCACCCATTTAGTGAAATATTCAATAAAGGTGATGATCGAGTGATGTAATTGTGAAGAGTGGGGGTTAATCTCACCAATAACATCTAGAACTGATTGTGAAAAAGGCTAAAAGTTAGTGGAAACTTGAAGGCTATGGTTGGGTGCATGGTGAAAATTAGCATGTTGTTGACATTTGACACACTTTTTCACATAATCACAATAGTCTTGGTTAATGGTAGTCTAGTAATTACCTAGGTAGAGGATGTGCTTAGCCATAATGATTCTACTAAAGTGACCTTCATAGATACTGTCATGCATCTCCTTGATGGAATTAGAGGATTTTAGACCATGGAGGCAATAGAAAATGAGACTATCAAAGCCAAGTTTATAGAGGATTCCTCCCATAATGGTATAACAAGAGGTGATCTAGAGAAATGCTTGATGGACATTCCTAGAGAGTCCAAAGGGAACTATGCCAAGGTTAAGGTAGTAGAAGGTTTACTAATAGCAAAGGTTAGGCTAGATCCCTTCCAAATTGAAGATGGTTGGAGTGTCTAACTTGATGTAAAGGTTTAGTGAGGTGATGGATAATGATTGATAGATTGGAGTCTAAGGGTGCTGATGAGATCTAGGAGGCAAGAGAATTCATGGTGTTGACAAAATGTTTGGTATATCATGGGGTGGTTTGAATATGGAAGTGTTAAAATGATGTCAAGATTTCCATGACTAACTATCTATATAGCCACAAAACCTCATTCTTACATTGGTAGATACCTTTGAATTGATTAACCACAGATTGGGAGTCATCAACAATATTGATTATTCAAAATCCCAAGGCTAATATGGTTTGGAGACCTATTACTAGGGCTTCATACTTGGCCATATTATTGGTACATTCAAAGTTGAGTTTAAAAGATAAAGAAAGTGGGTCATTGATAAGGGGGATAAGGATCATACCAGCTCCCTCACCACATTGATATTTGAAACCATCAAATAACATGGTTACATGATTGGTGAAACCTACTAGAGATATGCTTATGATAGACTCATATATAAATTCAAGAGGCAGAGGTTGGTTTTGTGTTAAGGGTACATTGGCCAATTGGTCAGTAATGACTTGACCTTTAATTGACTTATGCTAGAGGAACTCAATGCAAAACTCAACTAAAAGCATGTACCACTTGGCCATACACTAGTTTTGGTATGGCTTGGAATTCATGTAATTGAGTGGGTCGGTATTGGCTATGACAAAATTTTTGTGGTTAATAAATTAGTGGCAAAGTTTGGTAGCCATAAAGACTAGGGCCAAAAAAAGTTTCTCGATATGAGTATACTGAGTTTCCTAGTCTACAAGGGTGCAACTTATGTAATATACGGCTTACTCTTTGTGTTGTTTATATTGATGGGTAATCATCTCCCCTAAGGAATGGTTGGTGGTGGAGATATAAAGGTAGAAAGGTTGGTTATCCTTAGGGGATGTGAAGATAGGTGGAAATACTCTTTGAGTGAATTAAAGGATTTTTGAAAATTAATGTTCCACTTGAAAGAGATATACTTTTTTAAGAGATGATGAAAAGGTTGGCATATGTCAGAGAGTTGAGAAATAAAGTTGTGAATGTATTAGAGCTTCCCATATAGACTATGGAGTTGTTTAAGATTGGTTATAGGTAGCATCTTGAAGATGGATTTAATTTTGGCCAAATCCACTTCAATTCCCTGAAGGGAAATGATGAAGCCAAGGAGTTTTCCTAACAAGACCCCAAAAATACATTTCTTAGGATTGAGTCAGACATGGTAATGGATAAGTCTCTCAAAAATAATTTTGAGATTGGCTAAGAGGTCCTTGTGATACCTAGACTTGACAAAGAAGTCATCTACATAGTATTCGATAATTGTATGGATAAGGTCATGGAAGATGTAGGTCATAACATGTTGGTATGTTGCACCAACATTCTTAAGACTAAAAGGTGTGACTCTTTAACAAAAATTCCCCCATGGGGTGATACAAGTAGTTTTATGCTAATCTTCAAGGGCAATCAAAATCTAATTATAACCTGAGAAACCATCTACAAGAGACAACATCTCATGGCCTACTATAAGATCAATAAGTTGGTTAATGCTAGGTAGAGAAAATTCATCCTTTAAGTAGGTGAGGTTGAGGTCATGAAAGTCCACATAGTTACATAATCCACCTATGAATTTAGTGATAAGCATGATGTTCTAAACCCATTGGGGATAATGAATGGGTGGAATGAAGTTGACAATGAGGAGGCATTGAAGATCTTCTTTAATTAAAAAGGGTTATGTGAGGATGCATTCATTAATTTTTTTATTTGAAAATATTGGCTTCATGATTGGTTATGATGTTGTAGGTGGCAATGGCCGTGTAAATACTAGGCATATCAACATATGACCAGGAGAATATAATATTATGGTCTTAGAGGAAGGTAGAAAAGTCTTGAAGTTCCTTAGTGGTGAGAGATTGGCCAAGTTTGACAACATGAGGGTTTCCAAAAGTGCCTATGTCAATATCCATAGTGGTTTCATTCAACATGGATGAGCTTTCTAGCTGTAAGTATTTGTGGATGGAAGAATTAGGTGCACTAAGGTAGGTGAGAATAGAATCATCATCTTGGCACTAAACAATGTTTATGGTAGGAGAGTCTTCTCCCAAATGTTCAATATGGGTCAAAGGGATGTATAAGGGTACCCATTCATTTTGATAAGTTAAGGGGGAAAATGTGATTATGTTGATAGAAAAAACGTTAGGTGGGATGATGTCCTCATCTTCATACTCAGGTGTAGGGAACACTAGTGAGGAAGGGGGTTCTTTTTCAACAATGATAGAAAAAGGTTGTGTGTCTTTATTCTTATTAGGTAGAATGAAGTCAAGGCTATGCTTCTCATGAGGATTTTGGGTCTCAATTGAGAGTAATGTGTGTGGGCCATGCTCTTATCTTCCCAAACCAAACCTTTTCTAGGCACACATATGGAGGTATATTTTGGTGAAGTCTAGGTTGTCCAAGTAAGAGAAGGTGGAGGTGAGTGGTTGAGGTGAAGAGGGTGCAATGATAGTGTCGAGGGGATTGTCAAGTCCCCCACAGATTAATTTGGTTTGATAACTAGGAGGTCCCAAAGGAATAATGGATTTGATGTTGGGATCATAACCTAGTTGATAGTTGAGTTTTATATATTTTAGGGGAGTTAGAAGGCATCAAGGGTGAGGAGATGGTATTATCTAAGGGTAAGGAATTGGAAGGTAAGTTCTAAAGGATTAGTGGTGGGTATCTAGTCTATGGGAATAGATGAACCGGTAGATGCCCCTATGGAAGGTGAAGTAATGACTTTGTTTTCCATGGTTGAGGGCTTGGTGGTAGATGCTTGAGGTGATTTTGTTAAGGGTAAGAGGACATCATTAGGTCGATCGGTCATGTTGCATGATACAAAAGGGCTTAGGTCAGCTTGTATGGTGATAACTTGACCTTCATGTTCAAACTTGACATAATGATGGAGGGTAGAAGGTACACAACTGATAGAGTGGATCTAAGGTCTTTTTATCAAAAATTTATACTAGAATTCTCCTTTGACCACATAGAAAAGTTTGAGTATGTGAGGTCTTAGATGATTATGGAGGACAACAATTCCCAAGGTAATGGTCATAGTGTCATTAAAGGATCTAATAATGGTAGAAGTTTTGGACAAGATATTGTCTAATAATTTAAGTTGGTCATAGGCATAAGAAGAGATGATATTAATACTGGCTCCCCCATTGATCATAATTCATTTGATGTAGGTTTGGTTGATATGGGTAGTAATAAAGGGAGGAGGATCTGGGTCATCAAGGTGGATAGAAGGTATCTCCAAGTCCTTAAAGGTAACAAGGGTAGAGAGTTGGAGAGCACCTATACAGGCTTCTATAGGTTAGGAGTCTCCTAGTCTAACCTCAATGGCTTGCATAGCCTCTATTATGGCATGACGATGGTGAGGTGAGGTATAAATGAGCTCATAAAGGCTCATCTTAGCTGGAGTCTAGTGGAGTTGCTTAATAATGACCCTCCTAATAGATTCAAAGGGGTTATCCTTATAGGTGATTAATATGGTCACTTTGGGCTGAGCTGAAAATGAAGGGATTGGGATCTAGTTAGGTTTAGGGTGAGAAGATGTGTATCTCCATGGAATGGACACATTGGTCTTCCTTTTATTATTTTGTTATGATCATGTGACCATGTTAATAGTGTGGATAAAGGGGAAAGATGTGATAAAAATCTAGGTAGGTTCTCTATCACTCTTAGATGAGAGTAGAGGATTAGGTGCACTTTGGAAAATGGCTATTAGGTGTATTGGTAGAGGGGTTAGGGGGAGTTCATCTAATAAGAGGTCATCTCCCTCATAGAGCTAATGGATAATGTCTTGGAGAGTTTTATAGTTCTCCATGTCATGCCCAGGTGTCCTATGATAGGAACATATTTGATGGTCATTATACCAAGCTAGTTTTAAACCAAGAGGATTGAAAGGCTTGATAGGGGGTAAGGTGAGGCAATAGGCTTACAAAAACCTTTGAAAAATGGTTTAATAGGATTCAATGATACATGGGAAAGGTCTAGAAGTTATAGTTTTGGTTGGTAAGTTGGGTGTTTTGGTGATAATGGGTTTGGTGAGATGGGGTTTAGGTAAGGTGGTGTTTCTAGTTAATGACTTTAGTTTGGGTGTGCCTGTGGTTAGAGTGTTTGAGGTTGATAGTTTGGTTATTGGTGATCCAAGAAAGACCAATGTATAAAATAGTAAGTGAGCTGATGTAACCAATAATTGTGAGTGGCATATGTTAAAAGGAACTTGCTTCTAAAGTAAAGTAGAGGGATGAGGTCCCAAGATGGAAGGTAAGGTGGAAGGAGGTTGAGTCCTAGCCATATGGCCTTTTAATGGTTTCACCTATTTGTTTGGTTTGGGTCGAGGCTTGGGTCTAGGTTTAGATGTGGTTAATTCTACTTTCAGAGACATGTGGACAAAACTCCGTGTAAGGAAGGCACCAAGATTTATGAAGGGTTTGGTTGGCTATTTAATTACTTGAGATATGATTACCTTGGTTGAGTGAGAGGGTGAGGGGTTGGCAGAAGTTTTGATTGGTTTAAGAGGGGGTGGAGAAATGATAGATTTTTTGGTTAAAGGTGTGCCTGAAGGTTGGGGTTTGTTGATGTAAGGGAGCCCTAACTATTTCCAAAAAGTGGTTTGATCCATATCTGATTTTAAGTCAAATTCCAATTTTGGAACTAATGTATAGAAAGGTTTGTATATTGGTCTTGATCCTTGGGTGGTGGATGCAAAGGATAGATTTGTAAGATGGGGAGGATGGGTGGTAGTTTGGATTGTTTCCTTGAATGGGGGATATAAGGTTGAAATAGGTGGTTTTTACATAAAAGGTGTTGTTGATGAATTTTCCCCTTTAAGGATAATGTCCATAAGAGTAGTGGTTTGTTTGGTAGTTAGGGGAGATGGTAAATTAGTAACAGTTATTTAATCAGATATTCTAGTTGAGGTAGTATTTGATGATTCTAAGCCTCTGTGAGTGAAGCTAGGGAGAAAGGAACCTCCTCGGTTTGGGACTCCAAAGGAGAGGAAGGTGAATCCACCACCTTAGTAGATGAGATGGAGGAGGATTATGTAGGTTGGATGCTTGAGTATTCATGGATGAGTGTATCAAGGACCATATTGATTGTGTGGGAATCATGAGAGAATTTAGATTGTGTGTCCTCATTTTTGGTAGGGGCATGGTTGGGAAAAGGTTTCCTAAAGATATAAAGAGATTAATTTTTAGGGGAATTGGGGTTATCCAACATGAGTTCCCCCTTGTCAATAAGGCTCTGAGAAACATTATTGAAGGTATTACATTAGATGATGTCATGTCTAATTACCCAATGAAAAACATAAACAGCATTCTCATTTGTACTAAGCAGGTGTAGGATGAGAAGAATCAAATTGCTAAGGAAGTTTAATGGGGGGAGCTGTATGAGGTTAGCTTTTAGTAGTTTCTCTATAACTAAGGCATAATATTATTAAAGTGGAGTGAACTATTTATAGATATTTTGGTTTGGGTTTCTTGTGTTATACTTGGAGGTAATGGGAGAATTTTGTTGATTGACATTGGGTGGAGGGGAAGTTTTAAGGACAACTGCATTCACAGTTCCCTTGCTCTTACTTCTAGTATTGAATTGGTTGCCTAGTTTGGAGAAATAGATTTCATTGGTCTTGAAGGTAGAGTTCTTGTTTCGTAACTTCAATTTACCCTCATCTATGGCTTGGTTCTCTAGTTTGTGTGCCATTGTAAAATCTTCATCAAAAGTTTTTAAGCTTTGGACATGTAGTGTAGAGGATATATGCTTGGCAAAAGCCTGAGTGAAAAGCTCTATAAGTTTAGGTTGAGGAAAGGAAAATGAAAGCTGATTAATCAAGCTTCTTCAATGGGTGATGAAATTGGAAATGGACTCATCATTTAATTACTTGATAGAATAGAGGTTAATGATAGAGACCTTCTTAAAAATGTTAATGGAGAAGTGATCTAAGAAGACCTGAGCTAGTTGGGTAAAAGAAAATATTGAATTCTTAGTGATCACACTATACCAGTCAAGTGTTGGGCCAGATAAAGACATGGAGAAGGTATAAAGGAGAAGGGCATCATCATAAGAAATCATATAACATACGTGTCTAAAATCCCTAAGGTATTATTGGGGGTCTTCCTTGCTCTAAAATTTGGTAAATTTCAGAAGCTCCTATTAAGGAGGGTAAGGTCTGATAGGAACAGAGGGATGAATAGGCTCATTACAAATATGATCATAAGAAAGGATGTTATGAGACCCTAAAATGGATGACTCAAGGTTTGTCATCATATCCATTAGAATATTCATTAGATTAGTTTAAAGTGACACACTAAAAGGGTTTTAAGATGGATACTATGGTTGGGGTTGGGTAATGTATTGGTAATTGTTTGGTGGTTGAGGGGTTGTCAAAGTTTGGAATGTCGATGTTAGAGGTTGGGTAGATAACATGTAAGGGTAGGTAGGTGTTTGTGGTTGATTAGTGGGTAGATAACCTTGTGGGTTGGGGATGTATCCTAAGTTTGGTTCAATGGGTACCTATTGAGGGATTTTTATAGGTTGGGGAATGATAGTTGGGTTGGTGATAAGGGGAGAAGTAGTAACCTTTATGCTAATAGGTAGTGAAGTAAAAGGGATAGACACTGCTAAGCTTGGTAAAGGGGTATTGACCAATGGGTTAGGTTTGATAGAGGGAAGGTTGGTAGTGCTAGTGGTAAGTGCTCCAATAATTAGTGGAGTGTGATGGGTTACTAGTTGGGTTGTTCCTAAGGTGGAGGAATCATTGGTAGGGGTGGAAGGTGTAAGGGCAGTAATTGGTTAGAGATGTTGGTTTTTAACTATGGCATCAAAGGGGTTAATAGATGAAGATGCATAGGTAGTCAAAGGTTGGGTGGTGATGATGGAAACAAGAACACCCATCATAAAGTAGGATGGCATGCCATAAAGATGATCATGAGAAGGAGATGAAACAGGGGCATGGTGAGGGGAGGTGTTTAGGTAATTCTAGAGGGAAATTAGATTGTTGTCCAAAAAAGTGGTAAAATCCATGTATCCCTAGGAAAATACTTGAAGAAAATAAGGGATTCGCAATGGATAAGGTGAGTCTTCCATTTTGGAGACGTATTCCATATATGAGGAGGTAGAAGAGGTTGATTTGAGTGATATGTTCTACTCTACTAGGTCTCTTCACTGTTGGTAAGTGAGAAACATGAAAGAAAGGGGAAGAGAAAGAAAGAATAAACTCACCACTCAAATAGGAAGAAGACAAGAAAATTATTTAGGCAATCAAAACACACACTATAAAGTATGTTAAGCCTAGAGGTTAGTTTTAATATCACTTTTGGCCTATGCCTTAGTTTATGAGAATGTGGGATATAAGTTGGCTTATAGATCATGTACTATACAAGTAGTCTATGGTTGGTTTCAAGTTTTTATAGGTGCTCAAAATAATCTATATTATAATCAATACATGGTTTGGTATTGGGACCTACCCCCTCACTTCACACACTATAATGATAAGGGTATTGGGAGCTTAGCCAATATATATTGATATCTAGAGTTTATACTCAACTAGAGAGATAAGTTGGTTCTCCCCTTGGTGGTGAACTCCAAGTAGGATTGATAGAAAGGGTTAGGTGACTGCTAGGTGATGAAATCCTAATGGGGCATTGTCTCAAATTATTTTGATGTTTAATTGATGAAAGTGGTTTGGCTAGTGTGTGAAATAAAAGTGGTGTTACGATAAGATTATTGTGCTTTAATTTAAAGTGAAATAATGTTAAAAGTAAGTAATGGATGCAATTAATTTTAAGTCCAAAATAAATATTAGTTTCAATTATGAGTACAAATATAGAGAAAATCATACAAATGCAAAGAAAAAATGTGAGTAGAGACTCTAGGTCCCATCAGGCATGCCAAAATATTTCATGTAAGTTTTTAATTTAAGTTTTAATAAATAGAGAAAATAAAATAAATATGGGTATGGTTGAAAGACTTATTTATTTGTGTGTACATTAAATCATAAGATTATGAAGAGCTCTTCTTTGGCTTGGGAGGAAGACTTGCAGATAAGAAAGCACTAAAGCAAACTTGTTTGTTAAATAGATAGTTGGGTGGATTACCTAGTGATAGATTATGGAAGAGAGAGATTATTTAGGGGTTATCAATCCACATATTTTAAATAATTAATTTCACAAAATTGAAAAGAAGGTACTTGCATCAATAATCAAAAGGTACTAAAATTGAACACAAGAATGCCTACTTGGAAAATATACTAGAAATGATTAAATTAGTGATAAAATAATTAATACTAGTGTTAGGGGGTTGGGATATGCTTCAAATTTTTTTAAAAGTGTCTTTGGAAAAATAGGAACATAGAAAACCATGTTTGGTTGAGGGTAAATGGGTGAAAACAACTTGTTGGTTTTCATTACCACAGTGATTGTCGGTGGTTAGGGTAACTATCAATAGTTAAGGTGACCATCAGTGGTCAAGCTAACTATCGATGGTTAGGTAAATCATCAGTTATTGAGTCAACCATCAATGGTTACTATGTGAATATCTAGGTTATTAATTACCAAATAACATGATTTGAAAGATGGATTCTAGGAGATGGGCAAGGGTTGGGCTGATTGTAAAATGGGAATAAAATAAATGAATATTGACAAACAAGTACTTATCTTATAAGAAGTTGATTGGGTGAGTGGTTGAATTAGTTAACCTGTTGGTGGAATATAGATTAAATATGTAGAGTAACGGTACTCTAGAACTTGGTTGAGAGGTGACAACAAGTTGGCTCTCAATGTAATGGCTGAATTACTAATGACACTGATGATGATGATTGACTTGAAAAATATCACTCCTAAATCCCTGAGATCTTGATAATTATTGCAAATAGATTTCTCTTCTAGTATCCTCTCTTATTATAAGCACAAGAAAGAGGCATAAGTCAAGGTGCAACTAGGCCATCTAAATATAATTGTCCATGCAAAGGCTCATAACAAGATTTAGACAAGTTATATTTAGAAAAGGTTGAAAAATGATTGTATGCCCTTGGTTAAGGAGGTACACCCTATTTGTCAATGGTTAGGGTTTCCAAAGGGTGACTATTGATGGTTACCCTGACCATCGATAGCCAAGGCCCCAAAGGAAAAAGACCTAAAGGATAGGTTGAGTTAGTTTATGAAAGTGACTGTAGGTGAACTTGGTTAGACCAGATTGGTGTAGATTGGTCCTAAGAGGATCTTAGGTAAGTCCAGTGGGATTTTCAACATTTAGAATCATAGTGTGTATATTTTTATTTTGTACAATATTAACCATAAAATAAACATGTAACATCTATTAGTTACTGATCACTAGCATCATATGAAACAAACCATAGTTACATATAGAAAGTAATTACATATTTATAGCCATGGTTGGTACAATAA
>JARHVA010001618.1:2365000-2487500 GCA_037957365.1 Torreya grandis | reverse complement strand
ACCAATTAATGTTCTATAACATTACAAAGACATTCTGGTTAGTCTATAGACAATAGTAAATAGATACTGACAAATAGATTTACCAAATCATTAAAAAAATATTACCTATAAACATGGATTCATTAACATGATATGATAAAAAGAAGCATTATACATTTAATCTATAGATAATAATTATAATATAATCACAATAAATACACAATCAATTATCCAAATGCAAATAACATCAAAGATATATTAAGGCTAACAACTCAGAAAATGCATATAATGAGGATTATTTATCATGGTGTGTGCAAGGGTTCTAATCGTTCCTATATCATGCCCCAACACCTCCATCTATAACATCCTCTTTGATGATGCTCTCCCTCCATCATGCTTTGAAGGATGAATCTCTCCTACATTCAACTCATGATAAGAAGCTAGTTATCCCATAACATCATGATATATATCATAAAATACCACTGTAACAACTAATCAACATGACCATAATATAAAATCTATACAAATACAACTAACTCATAGCAATAAAATCATGTAATCAAAGCAACATAAAATAATCCCATAACAACATATGCCTTAAAACTTAGTTAAATATAAATTAATCAATTTAACAACCATAATAATACACAAATAGTTAGGTAAATTAGCTTAGTGAGAAATTGAGATGTGACATCCTTCCCCCTAAATCTAGTCATCATCTCAATGACACTTATTCAAACACTAGTTCTGAATTAAAAATATTATTAAGTAGGAAAATAACATATTATGAAGCATCAAATCAAGCAAACAAATATGGAAATAGCCTATATAACTCATCATAGTCCTCTTAATTAGAACTATCCTCAAAGTATTAGTGTCATAAGACCTTGCATTGTGACATCTATTATAAAAATGAAGTTTACAAGTGTAAATTACTCTGATTGGGTCTACCATGACCACCCTGAGATCTAGAACCTACAAAGCATTCTAATCTAACACATATGAAGGATCAACAATATAATTTTTAAGATGAGGTACATGGAAAATATTATGCCATAGAGATAGGACTGGTGGCAATGCAAGCTTATACGATATATGATTAACCACTTATAAAACCTCAAAGGGTTTTACATATCTCGATAATTTTTTTTTTGACTTCTTAAATTTAATTAAGTTCTTCTATGGTTTAACCCACAAGAACACTTTATCACCTATTGAAAAATATCGAGCTGATCTCTTTAGATTAGCATAACTATTCTACATATCATTGGCCTCATCCAACCTCTGCCTTATTGATTTGAATTGATATTTCATTTATGAAAACATCTTAGGTCTAAAGACTACCCTATCTTCCAATTTATCTCAACTAATTGGTGTCCTGTACCTTCTTCTATATAATGATTCAAATGGTACCATCTTCAAAGCTGATTGGTACAAGTTATTGTAATCAAATTCAACCAATGGAAGGTAGTCATCTCACTTGTATTTTTAGTCCATGTAATGCATATTAAGGAGATCCTTTAACACCTAATTAACTCATTCAATTTGACCATTAGTCTATAGGTGATATGCAGTGCTAAAGTCTAGTTGCATACCCAAATCTAAATTTAAAATTAACTAAAACTTAGAATTCATCCTTAGATCATGATTTAAAATGATCTTATCTTAAAATCCATGTAACTAATACACTTATTTTGTGAATCTCTTTGCAAAATTAGGTGCATCATCTATCAAATTTCCTAGTATAAAATGAGCTACCTTGGTTAGTTTATCATCTATAACCAAGATCATTTCATGCTTATTCCATGATAATAGTAAACCTTAGATAGTCCATACTAATCACTTATCACTTCCATTCTGGTATGTCATATGGATAAAACAATCTAGCCAGATGCACATGTTTATATTTCACACATTGATATTCCAAACAACAATCCACAAAGTCTATTGCATCTTTCTTAATTCCCTTATAGAAATAAAGTGGTCTAAGCTTTGACATAAGATTGTTTACTCTTAGATCTCATAAATATGGGGTATTGTATAGTTCTTTTAGCACTGTGCTCTGTATATTCTCCCTATCTAGAACATACATCTTTCCATTGTATCATAAAATACCATCATTCTCTATTTTGAATCCTTTGTACCTAGTATTTTGAGCATTTTCAATAATGATTTCTTGACTTGATCTTAGAATTCATCTCCTAGTGATAATTTGATCACTTGATCCATAAAAAATACTCCTAATAGTAGCCATGACTACTATGTACCTCCTACAACTTAGGGCATTAACTACTATTCTTTTTTCCTTTGATATAGTTAATATCAAAATCATAGTTAGACAGGAACTCTAACTAGCACATTTTTTGAGCATTTAGATTTGGTTAGGTGAAGATGCAATTGAGTCCCAATTTATCAGTATTGATCTCAAATGATTTTCCTAATAAATAATGCCTCCAAACTTACAAAGCATGCACAATTTCTATAAGTTCTAGGTTATGAGGGGCAAAGTTCACCTCATAAGGCTTCAGCTTCCTTGATTCATAGGCGACCACTGCACCATCATGCATAAGGGCTCTTCCAAGTCCATCTATAGATACATTTGTGATCACTTAAAATTGACCATTGGGATCAGGAACTCTTAATACTGGTGCTAAAGTAAGATTCCTTTTGAATTCTTAAAAATCTAATTCACACTTATCTGATTAGATAAAACTTTGGTTTTTACAATGTAGAGAGGTAATCAGATTAGCTATCTTAGAAAAATTTGGAATGAATTTCTTGTAATATCCCACTAATCCCATGAAAATCCTTACCTCATAGATATTCCTTTATGATAGCTACTCCATAATGGCTCTTATCTTTATTGGATCTACAAAAATACCATTTGTAGAGATAATATGCTGCATATATTGAACTTTCTTTTGGAAAAATGTACACATGGACAAATTTACATACAACTTGTACTTCCACAAACATTGCAAAACTAGTTCTAGATGTTGAAGATAATCTTTTTCATCTTTAAAATATATAAGAATGTCATCTAGAAATACCAAAATAAAATGATCTAGATAATCTCTAAACACACTATTCATGAGATTCATAAATGTTGCAATTGAATTTGTCAACCCAAATGGTAACACTGTGAACTTATAGTGCCCATATTGAGTTCTAAATGTTATTTTTGATATATCCTCATATTTTATCTTCACTTAATGATATCCTAATCTAAGATCAATCTTAGAAAAGACTACTGCTCTTTGCATCTGATTAAAAAGATCATCTATTCAAGGTAGTGAATATCTATTTTTTATAGTTGCTTTATTCAAAATTCTATAATCAATACAAAGGTGAAAAGTACCATCCTTATTTTTGATGAAGACAATTGGTGCACCTCATGGTGACACACTTGGATTGATCAACCCTTTTGACAAAAAGTCCTAGAGTTGAGCTTTCAATTCAACCAATATAGTGGTTGTCATTCTATATGATGCCCTAGATGTTGGTTCTGATCTAGGTATGACATCAATTGAAAAATCTAACACATGTTTGGGAGATAATATTAAAAATTCTTTTATAAACACATCATGAAAATTTATAAGGAATGGATAATCTTCAAGGGATGATTCCTTAGATTCCTCCATTTTAATTATCTTGATAATAAATGTTTGGTATCTTTTTCCTTGAACCTTCCTAAGTTGCATTTCAAAAACATTCCTAAGCCTCAACTCTCTTTTCTCACCCTATATTTGTGTCTAATTTTCAAAATCATCTAAACACTCAACTTTCTTCAAATAGCAGTCAACCTTGGATTTATGCTTTGCAATCCAATTGACTCCTAGGATCACATCATATGACCCTAGTAGTGCTACATATATATCTGCTACTATTGTCAATTTGGGAAATTTAATCTTAGTTTCAACTAAAAAATTATTAAGTTTGAATTTTGACTCATTTTCATATTATATCGACCATGCATTTACCATTACTCTAGATTTTTTATATAACTTATTTAGTATTCTATGAGTAATAAAACATTTTATAGCCTTTATATCTATCAAAATGGAAATTGAATGTTCAAATAAAATACCTGATAGTTCTATGGGTGAAGCTTAGAATTTAGCTTATTGATTATCAACTAATGTACGAATACATTGTTTAAACATTCCTTGTTAAGGAGTAAAATATTTGTTCATGGTCACCTCCACAAATGAAGAACCTCCAAGTGGTCCCTTCTTGTTAGACTATTAGTTTCCCTTGAAACCACATTTAAAACCATTTTCTATTTTTTTATTACTTGAACCACTATTGAATCTAGTATTTTGAATCTTGACCTAAATCTTGGAGTCTCCACTTCTTTAGTTCTAGTTCTTTTTTTAAAAATTTGACTTAAAACTTCTAAAAAATTTCTTCAACTTGTATTTGACTTGAGCAAGAGATTTCAACTTTCATTCCTACTTAATTCCTTCTTGAAGACTTATTCCATGGTAGATAGTCCATGAATATCCACTTCTTCACCAATCTAGGGTTTTAGTCCCATGATGAACTTCCTAATTTTGAACCTCTCATCAACCAAATACTAAGGTAGATATTTTAGAAGTTTGGTGAACTATTTTTAATACTCATTCACTGATAGGTCTCATTAATTTAGATTCTAAAAATATATAATCTTTTATTCAATGTATAACTATGGAAGACATCATGATTTGAATAGTGTCATAAACTACTTCCATGTAATGGTACTTGAGTTAAGATTCATTTCTAACTTTTTGTTGACCCACCATGTAGTTGCTTCACTATCCAACTGGTAAGCTCCCCAAACTACTTTAGTGATTTTAGATTAGTTTATAATCTCTAAATACTTCTCCATATCAATCATCCATGCTTTAGCTCTATTTCCCATGATGGTTCCATCAAACTTAGGTTTATTCATCTTTTTCATATCTCTAGCCAATTCCACAGCTATACATACTCTCACATCTTGAGGCACTTCCTCATGTATTTTCTCTTGAGGGATTTCTTGTTCAGCAAGATGCTATTAAGGCACATCTGATGGGATTCCTCTTCATGTCCATTAATTTTCTATTCTAGGGCCACAATTTGGTCTTTAGTTTCATTCATGGCTGAAATAATCTGATCCAACTTTGTTGCTTGCTTAGAGGCAAATTAGTTAGGATCAAACGAAGGATTATTATATTGACATTTGAAGGACCCTCACTAGATGCTCTAACTTGAACAATTTTCCTTTCTAATAAACATAAGGATAGAAAAATGTTATTGGATTTATAAATCCTAGAGTTCGAGCTGTAGCTCTAATACCAAAATGTAACATCCCCACTAGGATTTACTGGAAGAATGTAATATTTAAAGAACAATTAATTCCACATATTATTTCATTTTATTTGACCATGAGAATATAATTAGTGACCCTAGTATAACACGCTATGTTAACTATTAAAAAAACATGTAACATCTATTAGTTACTGATCACTAACATCATATGGAACAAAACATAATTGCATATAAAAAGTCATTACATATTTCCAGCCATGGCTAGTATAATAATACAACCACTATTGTTAATGTATAATGAGTAAATAATTACATTTTTATTAGGAATAATGTTTCAATAATAAATATAATATAATATACAAGGATTCATAGAGCATAATTCTCATGAACTCTAGTATCTATGATAATCTCAAGTGTAGTCTCCAAATAAGTACTACTATGGGGAGGAAGAGCCTCATCTTAGAGCTTTTCCACACTAACCAACAACCATCAATCTCCCACATGATCCCCTAATCATGGAATGGCCCTCCCTTCATAGATGGGTAGATAGTGATGGTTTGGGAATCTAGAGAGACAAGCTAATACCTATATACTGTAAGATGTCTAATATATGATGTGTACCATAAAGAAAATATGTTCTAACATGATATCACATAAACATGTAAATCATACATATAAAATGACAATGTTAACTAAACATTAATTTGACAAAAATTTTCAAATAGTTATTGATCTCTAGGATCAGTCAAATTCATACACACCACTTTATTAGATTACCTTCATTTAGCATTGGTGATACTAAGTAAACTAGTGAAGTCTGTCTCACTACCTATTTGGTACCAACAATATCAGATTTAGTTAATATAAAATATAATCAACAAATTAAAATAGATTAATTCTTATTAATAGGTATAAAATATACTTAATTTAGGAATAATAGAAAATAAATACATTTAATCTATCAAACTTATGCAATGAATCTCAACTATGTTATTTATCACATAAATAATAAACATAAATAAATACATCCTATACCGATTGGGTATAATATATATTTAGACTACATGTTTCTAATTTTTATTAGTAATTAAAATTTAGTACCATCTATAATAAATAATATCATCACAGATTTTTTTTCATGTACACATTTCTTAAACAACACCAAGCTAGTCATTATAATTTTAGAGATCAAATATCTCATAAATATTGTCTTATTTCACATGAAACAAAATTATTTATTGATATAACTTGTTTTTACTTTTAAGGGACTATATGCATATAATCATAGTGTCCTATTCGTCAAGATTCTATGAATTAAGTTAATAGTGAAAAAATATAATTATAGGCACACGTACCCATATACAAATATATTTTATATATGTCTATGGGTATCTAAGTTCTTCATATAGATATATTTAATAAAAACATGTACATGTACATATTAAATATATACATAATATGTACTTCATATAAGTATTCAATTGAATATATAAATATTATTTTGTATTAAATTAGCAGTCATTTATATTTTCTAACAAGAACTTCATATGATTTTACCAAACCATCATAATTTACCTATTCAAAAAATACATTGAAGATCCATCATAGGATATCAACATTCATGAAACCCCTATTATTGTTTACTTATTTCATTTTAATTTCATAATAAGGTTATGATAAATTTCATTTGAAGTCTAATACCCTATTTTTCCCCAACTTGGGTCACTAAACATTATATTTTATCTCAAATTGTTGATAAAAAAATACTATAATCAATCAATTACATATATATATATATATATATATATATATATTCTACCTTTTTTACTTACTGTAAGATTTTAATTTTCTCAAGTTCCACATGTATCATATAAATCAAGTTGACATCTAACTCAAATTCATTGTGAACTATACAACAATCAAACCATAACACAGTTTATATAAATACTTTAACCTTACAATAGTCTATGCATAGTTCCCTAAACAATGATTTAAGCCTCTTTGAATGTTTGACTCTATCATCCTTTTACCCATATTAAAAACTCATACTATTAAATATTTGTTATAGGTTTCTAAAAGGGTTTAAATCAAATAACTAATCCAAGTAAATAAAATACAAGTCACATGATCAAAATAATTTGAATGTAAGATCTCAGTAATGTAGCTACCAAATTGATGCCAATAACCACTACTGGTATATGCTATTAAATAACTAAATGGTTATAGTTGTTTCCTCACATAACACATATTTATTTACTAAGAAAAAATAGTTGGTATATGACTTAACCACTCACTATTTCCATTCTAGGATTTTCTCTATCTTAACCTCAAACTAATTTACATAGACTTAGTTTATCATACAATGATTCACACAAATATGCAAAAAATCCTTTTTATATAGGATCATGTTTTTAAAATGATTTTACATAGTATATACATATATGTTAATGGTTTTTATAAACATATGTACACAATTCATACATATATATTCTCACTTTTTTGAATGATAAATATACATACAGTTCATACATATATATTCTCATAGTTTTGTAAAACAAATGCACACAGTCCTTTTTATATGTATATCAAACTCTAAATGAACTTCACAATAATAAATACTCAAAATTTATATATCAATTCATTCATTCATAAAATTAACTTAGTCTTCATATTTATACCCTCAATAATTCAAAATATACACACAATCCTATATATATATGTTTACAAATAAAACTCAATCATTGTATATATTAAAACCATCTACCAAAGTCCTATAGTTCTCAAGGTAGGGCATTTTTCCATCACAACAAAAAAATCCATTTAACCCTATCGGATACACACATACAATTTTTTTGTATTCCTTAAGGATTTTGGGGATATAGGTTTAATTATATGGATGGTTGAACCATCCACAATGCGAAACTTGTATCAATATTAAAATGCAAATTAGTCCAAAAATCTTAAGAGATATTTACATACATAGATTTTTCTTGTTTTTAAACAAAAATTAAATACATCACCAACTTTATAATAGCTTTCAGATGAAATTATATAAACTAGAATAATCCTTCTCTACTTCACTCTACTCCCTCTTCTTCTCTTCATGTCATCCCATACTCTTCTCTATGTCCCTATCCTTATTTTTTCATCTATATTTCTCATTCATGCTTTACATGCAACTATTAGCATGAAGCTCATAGTTCTCCATTATTCCATCATGTAGAAAGCCCACTATTTTTAAATCTCTTTACTTAACTAGGTTAACCCCAATTTGACACAAAAAATAAGCCCTAAATTTAGCGAATGTTCCCCAAATTATTATTTTAATCTCAAATTCATACACACCACTTGATTAGATTACCTTCATCTAGCATTGGTGATACTAAGTAAGCTAGTGAAGTCTATCTCACTACTTATTTAGTACAAAAAATATGAGTTTTGGTTAATATAAAATATAACCAACATGTTCAAATAGATTACTTCCTATTAGCAGGCATAAAATATGCTTAATATAGGAATGATAAAAAATATGTAAATTTAGTCCATCAAATATATACAATAAATCTTAACTATAGTATTTATCACATAAATAATAAACATAAACATATATAGTCTATACTAATTGGGTATAATTTATATTTAGATTGCATGTTTCTAATTTTCATTAGTAATTCAAATGTAGTACCATCTATGACAAATAATATTTTCACAAATTATTTTCCATCTACATATTTATCAAATAGCATCAAGCCAGTCACTATAATTTTAGATATGAAATATCTCATAAATAATGTCTTATTTCACATGAAATAAAATATTTCATTAATATAACTTGTTTTTAATTTTAAGGGACTGTATGCATATAATCATAGTGTCATCTCCCTTAGGATTCTATGACTTAATTTAACAGTCAACAAGAACTTTAATTACAAGAACACATCCCCATGTTTAAATATATGTTATATATATGTGTATGGGTACCTAAGTTCCTCATACAAATATATTTCATATACACATGTACTTGTATATATTAAATAGATACATAATATATATTGCATACAAGTATTCAATCACATATATAAATACTATTTTGTATTAAACTAAAGTCATTTATAGTTTTAACAATAACTTCATATGATTCTAAAAAACCATTATAATTTACCTATTCACAAAATACATTCATGATCCATCATAGATATCAACATTCTTGAAACCCCTGTTCTTGTTTACTTATTTAATTTTAAATTCATAATATAGCTATGTTAAAATTCATTGAAAGTTTAATACCATATTTCCCCCCAACTCAAGTCACTAAACTATATATTTTTTCCCAAATTGTTGATAGAAATAATACTAAATCAATCAACTATAGATCTATATTCTACCCTTTTTACTTACTGTAATATTTTACTTTTCCTGAGTTTCACATGTATCATCAAAATTAATTTGAAATCTAATTCAAATTCATTGTGAAATGTATAATAATAAAACCATAGCACAGTGTATATAAGTATTTTAACCTTACAATAGTTTATGCGTAGTTTCTTGAACAATGATTTAAACCTCTCTCAATGTTCTCATACTTTTAACCATATTAAAAAATCATACTCTTAAATATTTGTTACAGGTTTCTAAAAGGGTTCAAATAAAATAACCAATCCAATTAAACAAAATATAAATCACATGGTTAGAATAATTTGAATGTAAGATCCTAGTAATATAGCTACCAAATTGATGATAATAACCACTACTAGTATATGCTATTGAATAACTAAATGGTTATAATTGTCACCTCACATAACACATATTTATTTACTAAGAAAATAGAGTTGGTATAGGACTTAACCACTCACTATTACCATTATTTCATGTGATCTGTCTTAATGTCAAACTAATTTACACATACTTAGTTTATCATACAAGGATTCACATGAATATGCACACAATCCTTTTTATATAGGATCACAGTTTTAAGAAATTTTACATTGTATATACATATATGTTCATAGTTTTTATAAACATATGTACATAGTTCATACATATATATTCTCACTATTTGAATGACAAATATACACATAGTTCATACATATATATTCTCATGGTTTTATAAAACAAATGTACACAATCCTTTTTATATGTATATCGAACTCTAAATGAATTTCAAAACAAGCAATACACATAATTTATATATCAATCCATTCATTCATCAAATTAACTTAGAATTCATATTTATACCCTCAATAATTCAAAATATACACACTATCTCATCTATTAGATATATATGCTCAAAATTTTGATTATTAAGTATGTATGTATGTATGTATGTATATATATATATATATATATATATATATATATATATATATATATATATATATATATATAGGCTTCCAAACAAAACTCAATTATAGTATATATTAAAACCATCTTCCAAAGTCCTAGATTTCTTAAACTAGGGCATTTTTCCATCACAAAAAATAAATCCATTTGACCCTATTGGATACACACACACACATCAAATTTTTTCATATTCCATAAAGATTTAGGGGGTATAGGTTTAGTTCTGTGGTTGGACAAACCATCCATAGGGCTAAACCTATATCAATATTAAAATGTAAATCAATTACAAAAACCCTAGGATATATTTACATACATAATTTTTTATTATTTTGAAATAATATTTAAATACATCACCAAAATTATAATAAATTCCAGAGGAAACTATATGAACTAACATAATCCTTCTCTACTTTGCTTTGCTCCCTCTTCTTCTATTCATGTTATCCCATGCTCTTCTCCATGTCCCTGCTTATCCTTATTTTATTGTCTATATTTCTCATTCATTATTTGCATGCAACTATTAACATGAAGCTTTTAGTCCTCCATTATTCCTTCATGTAGAAAACCCATTAGCCACAAACCTCTCTACTTAACTAAGTTAACCCCATTTTGAGACAAACAAGAAGCCCTACATTTCTCAAATGTTCCCCAAATTATTATTTTAATCTCTTAATTCCTACATGATATATTGACATTACATGCCTATGTATCAAATTCATAATATTCTGCTATTAACATCATTTATTGATTATAACTAACACTTCACAAGTCACCATGGTCTTATGCATGTGAATGTTGACTAGGTTTAGTTCATCGGATAACTTAGGATAATTATTTAATCTTTATAATAACTTAGCATAAGATAGTCAATATCATGAATTTAATAACAATGTGACTAGTATAAAGTCAAATATATTCTTTTAACTAAAATGATAAATCAAATAACTTCTATATCAAAACATAATGGTATTATAACCATGTAGTCATTGTTATTACTACTTTATATAGACTATCTAATGTTTGTGGTTATCTTTAATATATTAAGGAGTTAAGTTGAATAATTATATTTTTATAATATCATAATGATAACTAGATAATGTTATAAAACATTACAAAGACATTCTGGTTAGTCTACAGATAGTAATAAATATATACTAATAAATAGATTTACCAAATTATTAAAACAATATTACCTGTAATCATGGATTCATTAACATGATATGATCAAAAACAACATTATATATTTAATATACATATAAAAACTAAAATATAATGAAAACAAACACATATAATCAATTATATAAATGTAGATAACATCAAAGACATATTAAGGCTAACAACTCAAATAATGCATATAATGAGTTTTATTTATTGTGGTGTGTGCAAGGGTTCTAGTCATTACTATATCATCCCCAAAACCTCCATATATGCCATCCTCTTCAATGACGATATCCGTCCATAATTGTTTGAGGGATGAATCTCTCCTATATCCAACTCATGATAAAAAGGTAGTTAGCCCATAGATTCATGATATATATCATAAAATACTTCTATAACAACTAATCAACATGAGAATAATGTAAAATATATACAAATACAAATAACTCATAGCAATAAAATTATGTAATCACATCAACATACAACTATCCCATAATAACATATGACTTAGAAATTTGTTAAATATAAATTAATCAATTTAAAATCCATAATAATCAACAAATAATCAGGTAAATTAGCTTTGTGAGAAATTGAGATGTGACAAGTAAGGACATTTGTTTTCACAATTGTTGCCTTAATAACCTGAGATGGAGAGATAGGAGGTGTACTTGATAATGATCCCTAAACTAGGACTTATTACTTAGACTCTACTTCAAATTTCATATCTCAGAATCTCCACATATCTTTATTTCCCTAAATCCAGTCTCTTCCTCTTCATCTTCATTTGTTTCATCATAAATTTTAGTGTCTTATTTGAATAACCATTATTATTCATCATCTTAATCATATATTTCAATAGGTTATGCTATTTATTGCACCTTATCCTCTTATTCTTATTCAATTTCCTTCTACTCTTCCTTGGGATCCCCCCAGACTCCTCATATAGAGGGGATATTATAAAAAATAATCCTTTAGAAGGATTTTTTTATTATTGTATAACCTTAAGAGACACATGAAGAGTCTTAGGATTCCTTTGGTAGGTATTTATATTTTGCCTAAGAGGAGTAAGGGATGGTCCTAAAGTGGGTGGAATGGAGGATACAGAGGATACAAGGGTGGAAAGTAGAGGTGAAGTCGGAATGGATGCAATCATGGCTAGAGCCATGATATAGATTGATGATGGAGAAGTAATTTTAATAGGGACTAAATATTAACATTAGAGGAGGCTTCCCTATTGTATTGTATCTAATAGAGGTAGGGTTGTGAAAGAGAGTGGCCCCACAACTATGTTGGGACCTAAATATTTCTTTGTGATAGCTGTAGGTAGGGGAGGAGTAGAAATAATTGAAGGTATGAGGAAATCTTGTAACATACCAAATCTCTATTGAAATTTGCCTCCCCAAATGGAATTGATTCTTCATCTTGATCATTTTATTTTTATGCTCATATCTGTGATGGAGACCCATGAATTGATGTAGAGGTCCATTGCTCTCTATCTATCATCTTGAAATCCTCCTATGTGATTATAGGATCATATTAGATCTTTTGAACTAGTATCATAGAAATGTAAACACTATTCTTTTTATAAACATCACTATTATCATGAGCATTCATGAATATAAAATCATGGCTATATGTTGATGTCCATAAGGAATTTTAACCTTTCTCTCATATTTATTCAAGTGTTATTTAACATAATTCATAGGATCCCAATATGTGAAAGTTGATTTCTTAAAACCATAGTGCATTCCAATTTTTCCCATAGAGTTGAGGTGCGCCCATCCTATATATTGTATATGGCTGATGATAAGAAGGGTTGGGTATATAGCTCCTTGTCTATCACCCCTCAACTAAATATCCACATTATCAAATAATTGTGCAATAATTTCTTATTCTACCACTTTATATGGAATACGACATGACAAATATAAATGTTATGCTATGGTTCCCTCTATCCTAATTACAATTCACTCTGGGTAGTACTAGTAGTCACACATTTTATTGATAGTGATTTTGATGTGCTCTGATAACTTGGGTGTGTTATGACCATATAAGGCCTAATATATCATGGGGTAAAATTTCTCTATCAATCTCTTAATCTAATATCTAGACTTTTTCACATGAAGAATAATGAATTTTTCACAAATCCTAATTTTTGGATATTTTGTGGATGGTTTCAAGGGTTCTACAAAGGATGAATATAATATGGTAGTTATAACATCCACCACATATGACATAATGTAGTTATTACCATTAAGTAGCTTGCTTATGTTATTAGTGTGAGATTAAATTAAAACTGATAATTTCACCTAGGTTAATGATTTTTTTAACTCAAAATGATGTCTAGTAGTGGGAACCAATCTCATAGATGTAAGAGATGATAGTAAACCATACAACCAGTTTAGTAGATCTATGGTGATTATTATACCTAGCTTTAAAGATGTTATGGGGATAAAAGAAACTGGGCCTCTAATTGTAAAGTTATTTGGGTTCTCAATCCACTATTATAATTTATTGGGGATTGAATTTGTAAGTAGCCATGAATTGACCATAGCCTAGCCATAGGTGATTTTAAGGATATGAAGTCTATAATAATTCTCAAAGTAATTACCTCTAATGTATTCCACAGGGGTAGTATTGATCCTATCATGCAATATTTTCCCAATAATTTTCTCATTTGAAAATAAATCAAAGAGTAAGTCAATGTAGGGTATTGACTCTAGTTTCACCACAACATTATGTAGACCTAATGCCTTGATAGCCTAAAGGGATTTTTTTGTATCTTTGCATGGAAAGGGACATTGATACTCTAACCCATATGGTTATGTAAATTACACTTCATCCCATATATTCAAATAGTGTTTGAACTTGTGCTAACATGTTGCTAAATCAAACATTATAGTTTTATATTTAGTTATGATGATGATTAAGCATACCAAGGGAGGAGGAGTATGATATGAGGAAACCATTGAAATATGTACAAATTATGTGTTCCATAAAATCTCAAAGTCTCTTATTCACTATGAATGTTGAACTCATAATGTGCAAAAGGTAACACAAGTCATTGTGAATAAATCTCACTTTGTAACTAAGTATATTATTTTAGATTTGTTTAATTTATGAATTGAATGCTTTAAGT
This sequence comes from Torreya grandis, assembly GCA_037957365.1. Taxonomy (NCBI): domain Eukaryota; kingdom Viridiplantae; phylum Streptophyta; class Pinopsida; order Cupressales; family Taxaceae; genus Torreya; species Torreya grandis. Next base: position 2,472,595 of record JARHVA010001618.1, on the reverse strand, counting down.
TGACAATTCATGTGAATTAATGAAAATAATGACTTTTTATCTATTCACCATCTAAATTTTATTATTTGAATTTTGATTTTGTATTTCCAAATTTAGTCTTTTATATTTCTATGTGTTTTTTTTTGCTACTCCTAGGTGACTTGTCATCTTAGTATGATAGATGTCCATTTTTCACACTATTAGAGATGGATTTAATGTCTCTATATTTTTTTATTTATCTTGGAGACACATGGTTATATATCTCTTATCCATTGGTGACTAAATTTTGGCCCTTTATACTTTGTTTATTTTGACCATGGGTTCCCAAGATGATGACACTTGGTGAGATATCAAATATCCACTTATCTTAAGTATAAAATACTTTATTATACATTATTTAGACTATAGGTCACCTATACTTCAACACATGGAGTAATCCTTCTACTCCATTGAAATAATTTAAACTTTGCCTTTGTACTTTGTGTATGTCAGACTGTGGGCACCTGAGATGATGTCACATGGATGGATCTCAATGCTTTGCTTACCTAAATGACTTTGTGAATAATATTTTTACTATTTGAACTTTGGGTTAGTGGGATCATGACACTTGTCAAAATATTAGTAACCCAAAGAATTAGGAGATTTAATAATTCATTTAAGTATTAGATAGATATGAAAGTGTAGGATGATGACACTTTCAAATTTTTGATGACCTAAATAATATAAAGGCTTGGTTGATCATCGAGGGCCATGTACAAGTGTGATGATGCCACTTGGTATGCTATCAGTGAGCTTAGACATATTCTAGAGAAATCATAGAAAAAACTAAAGTGTATAATAGCTTACATAGGAGAAAAAATGTAATATTAAATTAGAACATAATATTGTTAGTCTCGTTAGTTCTTCAAATCGAAAGGGTTCATTTTGAAAGTCAAATGTTATCATAAGGAATATATAAATGATTGAACCATGACTTATAATGAAATAATATAGTACTCAAGATAACCTTTTAACCTTATAATTTAATGTGGGCAATGCTTGGGGTCTAAGGTTACTTCATTTATAGACTATGGTTTTAGACTTTATCTTTGAAATAAATCTTCTTAGTAAAAAATTGAGTCCATATTTAAAAAATTCCAAATGGGGGGAGCTATTGGGGTAAAAAAATGGTGACTCAGTGGGGAAATACTCTAGAGTATTTGAGAACCTATAAATTTGGCTTCATAATATAAAAAATCTTCAGTCGTAATAAGAGCATAATAAATAAACCAATCAGTTGAAAGAGACTCCAACTTGCTCATGCAGCATAAAAACCATATATATATATAATATTTGTGTGATTTTTTAGGATTCATTTACCCCTTATTATTAGAGTTTTAATAGATATTTGGATGAACATTGTAGGTTTCATTTTGACTTCTTTATTTTATAAAAATACTAAGGGAAACATGGGCATTAGTTTATTTCCAACTAGACATTCATATCCTCGACACAAATACCTATGATTCTATTCTAAATATTAATCTATTTATAGCTAGGAGTCCATAGCCCTGATATGGATTACTTGAATAACACTCCTATTTTTTTTGAAAAAATATGAAAGAAGAGTTTAGAACCACCATTGGATAGGTGTAAGAATAAGAAAACTTATTTTATCAATATATCCCTACCAGTGTCATTCATATCAATGTGTATTCTCTCTCATCTAAGTATTAATATGTATTAGTGCTAACATCACTTTACCCTTGGGATTAGAAAGGGTCAACTCATGTTTAAAAAACACTTGGACTCATCTTTGGTCATCTTCTTAGGTTTTTGAAATGTCTTGACAACCCAAGAGAGGGTCAGTTATCCTTATGAAGTGAGGAAATTGGTTCAAGTGGTGAATCATGTCAAAAGACATAAGGTGGCCCCCATCTCACACTATTTGAATTTGTGTCAAGGCACAATTTTATGTTAATTATGTATAAGAGTATATAAAAATACTTAAGGTGCACCTTATGGTCTAAATAGACTCATGGAAGGTGATCTACCACACTACAACCTATAACCAATCATATGTTCATTTGAAGATGCAAAGAACATACATAAATGGGGGAAGAATTTAGGAGATTAGGGGATAGTTTGAGGAAGGATGCTTAACTTTATATAATACCTTAACATACTTTAAGGTTCTTTATCAGATGTTATGGTATTTTCCTCAAATTGATGTTTCATTTGAAATTATGCATATTCTACCTTCTAAAGGTTGTTAAACCATGTGAATTATATTTTTATGACCCCTAAGACATCATTGAGCCATTATCAAGAGTTAAAAGTATCCAAAAGGACCTTATTATCATCATAATATCCTTCTAATGTGGGTTTACATGTGAAAATAAGTTTTTAGGAGTCAAATGCCTTTCATTCACCAAGAAGGGGCCCACACATGTTAAAAAACTACCTTTTAGATTCAATCCATCCATACTCTCTATTTTGAAAGAATTTTTTACTCCTCATTTCCTTCCTCTTTCCCACCAATGGCCTTTAAAGATCTTAGACCTAAAAAAATGTAGGTAAATGATGTTTTACAAGTGTTATTAGACTTTTACAGACTTGTATGACATGGATAGGGTCATAAGTGGTTAGACACTTCATGGAGGGTATCTTATAGGTATCTTAGAAAAGATCCAAGTCTCAAATATGTAGGGAAATGAAAAAAAAAACAAGATTTCCATTGAGCTCTTGGAAAGATCTTAAGGGCTAGTTTGAGATAGATTTTATTATTTGTACAAGGGGAAAAAGATCCCAAGACCTTATTCAAAGGTAGGGTCCTTAGTGGGATTATAATCAATGGAATTGGTTTGTAGATCAAGTCCCTAATATTTATGAATAATCACTAAGACCCTTAGGTGGTCTTAATCCCTTTGCAAACCAAATAAGCTTAGATACAAGTATATTTATCAAAATTTTGAGCTTGTTGTGACAAATTGATCATGGAAAAAGATATCTAAAGGCATTTTGAGTGTTTTAGACCCCTCTAATTAGGTTATCATGATAGTTAGAAAGACATATCAACATAAAGTCTCCCTTATAGGTAGGTTACAGTCATGTGAAAGGTTCCTATGTTTTCATGAAGGAAAAAGCATAAGGATAATTAGTACAAGTTTAAAATAACTCACTTAGTCACCATTTGGTCAGAATAGTTCCCATTCAAGCTCTTCCATGCTCACAATGTGAAGGAAGGAGAAAGGTTCAAAACATGACATAATTATTCTTATGGCAGTCCATCTTCAAGATAAGATCATATGAATGGTGTCTTTTTCAGGTCTCAACAGTGTTGTAAACATGTAGATGAGTCCCTCTCTTAGAAGAAACAAGCCTCTTTATGGCCCCCAAGACCAAAACCCATGAACTAACTCCGAATGCATTCATAAGCCTTTTAGTAGGGTTTAAGGTTTATTAGTGTTGTTTAAGGTTTTTTTGGACTCCTAGGTTTCAATTTCTCCCTCAATATGCCTGATTCATCAACTCCAAATGCATTGCTTTATTGAATATCCAAATAAGGATGTTTAGGGTCTTAATAGGTGGTCTTAAATGGGGAGTAATAGTTTGTATGAGGTCCCAAAAGACATTTTATATGTAATGACTTCATCACACTATTTTTACTTCATAATAGGCTTTTGATTTAAGACTCATAACTTCAAAAATATTGTGTGATGCATCTAAAGGTTTAAGTCCTCATGCATAAGGATAGGTGTGAGAGTGAGACCAAAAGTTTGTATAATGCTATGAAATGCCAATGAAAATATGAGAGAAGAATATTATTCAAGTTTAGACACATTGAATATACTAATGAAAAATTTTAGAATTTCAAGTTTAGGCCCAACTTTCAAAGTGTTTTCCCCTAATCACCACCTACAACTGAGCCTAGACAGATCCAAGAGAGAGATACATACTTGTGAAGATAACTATCTTGAGAGAGGCTGTTGATTTTCATAGAAGACCAAATGGGTTTCATGTATGACTTATATAACCTTTCTCCTACTCATTGACCTGTGGAATGGCTCCAACTATGGTTAATGCCCCTACTAACCACCTATAGGACTATAAGAAGGTTTTATCCAACCTTGGGAGTGAAATTCCACACATGAATTAGAATGTGAGATCAAACGAAGGATAAGGGTACATAGGTTAGATTATTGAAACATAAAAGAGCATGAAATAAATGACTAAAATAAGTTAGCTTAGGACTCCCTAACTTGCATAAATAGTTAGCTTAATGCATAGAAGTCTACCTAAAAAGATGGGACACCTATATTAGTTTAGATAAGGAAGGTAACACACTCTATGAAAGGGGTACTATAGTGGTGTTATTAAATTTTTAAATCCTTAAAAATCCTTCAAGAGAGAGAGTCAGGTTAAGAGAGCTATGTAGGCTTGATTGAGGGTTCATAACACACAAGCCTCTCTCTCTCTCTCTCTCTCTCTCTCTCTCTCTCTCTCTCTCTCTCTCTCTCTCTCTCTCTCTCTCTCTCTCTCTCTCTCTCTCTCTCTCTCTCTCTCTCTCTCTCTCTCTCTCTCTCTCTCTCTCTCTATCTATGTGTGTGTGTGTGTGTGTGTGTGTGTGTGTGTGTGTGTGTGTGTGACTAGGTGAGCATGATGTTCTATGAAGAAGGGGAATCAAGAAGAAGTGTTGAAAAATATTTAAATTAAATTTCATTTGGGGTTAAAAATAATTTAATATTAATTAAAGAAGGAAACAACACCACTCAGTTCTTTGGCATTAACTAGTCTGAGGACTGAGTAAAGGCCAAGGATGGTCATAATAGACATAAAGAAGAAGAATGATAGAGGTAAAAGCATGAGATATTATAATAATATGGAAAGGGTTGAATTTTCATATAAATTTATGGTAGGAATGTCCCAATGCCACCAAAAACACATATAGGTGGCCTAATGTCTTGAGGCTCAGTTCAGGCCTATCATGTCGAAAACACTTCTTAACCCCTTAGATTTCTAGATCCACTCTTATGACATATCACGTTACTCAAGTATATATAATTCCATAAAATGATGTGGGATAGTGTTATAGGTATAAGAAGGTAAGGGATGTGGAAATTTGGCCTAACTACCTCCTTTAAGCTCCATCACCCTAGTCTGCCATTTTGAGCTGATAGTTCAAATGATCATATCTTATAAAGAAAGATATATGAGGAATATATATCTTATTGGAATTTGGGGAAAAATATTTAATTACCATCCATGGTAGATAGATTTTATTTTATGGGGAGGCTCTATGAATTATCCTTAACACTGTTAGCTCACCCAAAATGACTAGTAATAGCATGAGGATTGCCAACCTTTACTCAAAACACATCATAGAGGATGCACGAGACTAGGATATGTTAGGGATATTTGAGTGGGTAATATTTTCTCAACATTAATGTAATTAAGTTTGAAATCTAAATCCTATAATCTATAAACCATTATTAAGATGGTAAGCCATTCTAAACCCTCTAAAACCACAATGGAGAACCCAATGGGAAAGAAACTCTTATTGTTGATTCAAATGATGATAATTCACCATGAAAACATCAATAAGGGACCTATAGGTCACATGTGCTCTTTTCACACCAAAATCTTGGCATGTGTGATGCAAAAAATGTACAAGGAATGAACTTATGAGGGTTAGTTTTTGGTCTATTATCATAATTCCAAGAAAGTTGAGGGTCCTAAGTGAATATATGGGCCTCTTAGACCTATAAAAAGGTCTAATTGTTCCCAAAAAACCACTCTTAAACTCACATAGTAGCGTAGATAAGCCTACTAATCAGACTTGAACTTAATTAAGGAGATGACCTTATTTTGCACCAAGGGAGGAGTGTTGCAGGCCTATCCACCCAGTGATGAGACTCTCAAAGGTAGGAAAATTATTGTAACAACTTCTTAAATCCATGATTATAATCATGACTCACCTAAAATCCTCTAATTCTAATGTCTCTCAACCAATAGAAAGATAATGTATTGAATGGGCTAAGAATGGCATGAAGGTTGGCATCTAGGTGAGTAATGGTTAGTTTCAGGTAATTAACTACTCTCATAATGAGTACATGACCTCCAATTACATGAAAAGGAGTGATGGATAAGTTTCAAGGTGAATGGAATCTTCATGGGGTCAACTATGACCAAAATAGACTATCCACCACACATCTATGCCCAAGAGCTAATTGAAGGCCATTTTTTAGCCAAGGCAATGCATGTGAGAGGTCATGGAGTTGTTACTAATCCTTATTCCTATTTATAACTGATTTTTAAGTGAATGAGGATCATTATGTCCTCTCCTCCATAATTATAGGCCACATTTTCCTTCTCTCCCCTTCTCATATTCTATAATTTGGGATTCAAAATGTATTGTAAGGATCTCTTGGCTGGGTATGAAGAAACTCTACCCAAATTATACCTTGTAATATTTGAATTAATATAAGGATTAGTTAAAATTATCCATGATATTTTAGTGTATTTTATACTTTTTGATTTATGAAAGTGGTTGAGTCTTATCTCCCTTTACAATTCCTTATTTCTCACCTAGTTACTAGGAGATTATTCTATGCAGGTCATGTGGTGTGTGAAAGTGTTAATAATTGTGCTTGGAGTATAATATAATTGGTAGTGTCTTGAATTATACCTCTTATTAATTAATCTTAGGTTGTATTCATATATCATAGCTTCCATGTGAAACATTTATGCTTAGAAGTCTTTTGGAGAGACTGGTTTCACCACTAGTCCTTAACTTATTCATAAGTGTTGTTGAAGGGTCAATTAGAGGGGACAAAATGTGTTGGTATATCACTTCCCATAGATTAAGTTTGTTTTATGCATCTTTTTATCCATTTTCATTGACAAGTATTTAGGTTTAGGCATTTAACCTAAATGATGCATCAAAGGAGCTAGCCTAAAAACTAAAGGTTCATCTCACTCAATAGGCTAACACACCTAGAGGTAATCATATTATATTAGCTGGATGAGGTAGGTTTGAAACAAATTTTCCTTAAAGTTTAAATATAAATTGATAATAGTTTTTGGCACGCCTAGCAAGATCAAAATTCAAACAAGTTGGAGAAATTACCTGTAGTATTTAGTGATCTCAAGTAACTTCAAACACTATAGTGGTAGATCTACATTCAATTTTCATGCCAAAAGTAGTCACAAGGTCTTCGTCAAAAGATAAGGAAGCTAAGTTTGTTTAATTATCCTTGGATTTTTCTAGGAGGAAGAGGTACCCTAGGTGTAATCCATATCATACACCCCCTACTTATCCTAATCCTTCTCAACAAAGTACTACTATAACTCCTACACCCCCAATGGTTAGGCATAGAAACCAAGCCTTTGTGCCCTTAAATGGTGGTAGTAATTTGAACCTAAACCAATTTGATGATATTCTTGTTTTTTAACTTAAGAGCCTTCCATACTTCATATGAAAAAACTCTACCACTCTTGTTTAACACACTGCAGACATATCCAACCTCTACTCAGTACATAATGTGATAAAATAAAATGTAGAAATGAGGATACTAACTACTTCATTGAGAGGTAAGGAACTTTAATGGTATAGAGGTATAACACCTACATCTATCAACACTTGGGATGAGTTTAGGGAGCATCTATGTAACCATTTTTAGGATAGAAGTGACCACTTGCCCCTAATGGAATAACTGACCATAATCAAAAGGGATCCTCAAGAGTTTATGGTACACTTTAACTATAGGTTTCAAAAAACTTGGGATAGGATCCCAATAGTAGTTATACCCACTCCTAATTATGCCCTTTTATAGTATATAAGATCTCTCAATTTTGATGTAGCAGTCATGATACAATCCATGGGTGAGAACACACTACCTAATGCTTATGAAGTGGAAATAAAGTTAAAAGATTGTCTAATACAAGTAGGAAAACTTACACCAAGGCCCCTCATGCCTTTGTTCCCAAGTATGCAACATCCTACACCTACTATTTCCACTATACCAATGTCAACAAACCATTAATATGTAGATGCTAGTTAGGCAGTTAGATTGGTTAAACTTGAAGGGTTGATCAAGGCATAAAACAATAACATAGTGGCCTTGTATAGGAAAAATTTCTAGCTTATATAAACTACCAAGATTCTTATCAAGCTCTTGATCAGCCTTATTATTTCAACATTCCTCCATATTGATGCAGGAGCATCTACATACATCTTGGCAAGACATGGTCATGATTAAATTCAAATTCAATTTATTGTATTTTCCCTCTCATATGTTGTTAATAAGGAGTAATTGTAAAAAATAAATAAAATAAAAATAAAGGCAAAAAGTAAATTGTTGGGGCTGTTGAGGAAATAAAGGAGTGGTTGAAAATATTTCAACCTGGATATATTGTTACAAATTAAAAACTGTATTTTGTTTTTATCTTGAGCCAAGTTGGCAAAGAGGTTAGAGAAGAGGCTCTTGAAAAGAGCAAAAGAAAATTCATTAAGGATGATGAGAGGTACGTAGAGGAAGAAAAAAAAAGATAGAGAGGAAGAGACCTCTCATTCAAGGGAAGAGATGTTAGAAGAGGAGAGGATCTCAAAAGATGTAGTAAACAGAGTAGTCCAAAGAACTGAGAAGTTTTGCATTGAACTGATTGAAAGGGGAGTTATTCTAGTGTCTTTTGTGTGGAGCAATGACAGAACAATAATTATAAGAAAGAAAGGCTTTGGAGGTCTACGAAAGCCTGCTACTTTGAGCTCATCATCTGCTGGTGAATTTGGGAAAAGAGTGCAAGATATTGCCACAAAGTCAGCATCAGAGGTAGAGGAACAGTTCAAGACAAAAATTGTTTCTGCAAACGAATGGGAAAGTTGGATTCGTGAACAACAAGAGTCTCAAATAAAACCTGGAGAAAATATTTTGTCAATATTATAGTTTAGCCTATTTTCAGTCTAAGGTCAACACTCTGATCAATATAGTTGCTTACAGTAAGATGTCAGCAGTGCATCATTACAAGATGTTAGAAGAGGAGAGGATCTCAAAAGATGTAGTAAACAGAGTAGTCTGAAGAACTGAGAAGTTTTGCATTGAATTGATCAAAAGGGGAGTTATTCTAGTGCCTTTTGTGTGGAGCAATGACAGAACAATAATTATAAGAAAGAAAGGCTTTGGAGGTCTATGAAAGCCTGCTACTTTAAGCTCATCATCTGCTGGTGAATTTGGGAAAAGAGTGCAAGATATTGCCACAAAGTCAGCATCAGAGGTAGAGGAAGGGTTCAAGACAAAAATTGTTTCTCCAAAAAAATGGGAAAGTTGGATTCATGAAAAACAAGAGTCTTGAATAACACCTGGAGAAAATATTTTATCAATATTATAGTTTAGCTTGTTTGCAGTCTAAGGTCAACGCTCTGATCAATATAGTTGCTTACAGTAAGATGTCAGTAGTGCATCATTTGGTATCAGAGCTTGAAGCTCTTGGGATTTGTTGAGGAAATTTATGATTAATCTTTGCTATTTGATTTGAGTTTATTGTGTTTGAGAAGTAAATAGGTGAAAAGGAAGGCAGTCAAGCCATTGAGGCTTAAGGGGAGAAGAAGCCAAGGAAAGCTTAGTGAAGAGCCAAGAGAAGCTCTAGAAGAAGAGCAAGTGAATGTTCAAGAGGAAGATCCAAAGCAAGGTAAGCTTGGATTTGTGATTTGTGTTTGATGAAGTGTTGTATAAAGAGTTGTTGCAGGCCATTGACTCAAAGTGTGAGGCTAAGTAAAGCCATTAAGTAGAATCAAAAGACTAGGATGCAAAAGGCCTAGGTGAGATCAAGGAGATTGTCAAAAGACCAGTCAAGGAGAAAGGCTTGGGTGAGACAAGTGGACCTAAAGGGATCAAAAGACCAAGGTGGAAAAGACTTGGGTGAAGATCTCAAAAATGGAAATATTGCTGAGAAAGGAGCAGAGCAGCAAGGTACATGAGAGTAACAAGAAGAAAACAAGCATCCAAAAGAAGAAAGGTATGAATAGTATTGAAATTGATAAAGAAATTGCTAGTTTGAAGAGAGAATTAGCTAAGATTAAAGATGAATATGAGTCTTGGATGTAGTTTAATAGGCAAGCATTGGTATGGCCAATGAAGAAGAGGTTGAAGTGGCCAATTGATCTCCTAGTGAAGAGGAGAAGAAGGCAAAATGAGATTGCCAAGAAGAGAGAAGCCCATAGAGGCAAGAGGATGAGTAGGTTGCCAAGTGAGCAAAAAGAGAAAGAGGTGGAGAAGAAGGTTCTTATTGAGGAGAACAAGAGAAGAGAATAAAGAAAAGATGAAGTGCCAGGAAGAGCACTTGAAAAGATAAGAGTGTCGGTGAAGAGAGCACTCATGGAGACATTATGGTCTCTTGTTTTTATATCTAATGTTGTCTTTTCATGGGTAATTTCAGGTATGAGTAGCCTTGTGAAGGTCAAAATAAAGGCCTTGGAGAATGAAGAGATTGGTGCAAGAGAAGACACCAAGTACACAAGTGAATGTGTAGGAGAAAAGAAAAAGTTTGCTGTTGTTGATAAAGAAGAAGAGATGCATTGGTTAATGCATGAGGAAGGTGTTGAGGAACCCCTACAAGCAAGAGAAAAGATGGAAGATGAGGATGAATTCCATGATGCCATTGAATGCCAAGAAGAGGCAAGAGAATAGCCAAGCATAAAGGAAGAAGAAAGGACAAATAATCAAGAAGCTATGCAAGTCAAAGAACTAAAGGAGCAGCCCGTTAAGGAGGTAAAGGTGAGTTCAAAAACTGATTTGTCTTATAAGCATGAAACTATTGATATTCATGTTAGAGAAGCAAAGGGAAAGGTGAAGCTTCCAATTAACCATGGATATGTGATGCCTAAATGGTGGAAGAAGCAAATACAAAGCACAAAGGAAGAGAAAGATTGCTCCATGGATCAAGCTGTCAAAGAGGTAAATGAAGTGTTAAGACCTAATTTTGATTGTTATTGTGAGCATGAAGATTTTAATACATAGGTTAGAAGAGGTAAGAGGAAGATGAAGTCCTCACACAAAGTATTCAAGCATGGATACATAAAGCCTAAGTGGATGGTGAAGCACACAACCAAGCAACAAGTATGCAAGCAGGCAAGTTTACCTTATAAGATTGATTTTTCTCATATTCCTAATATGAAAGTAGATGTGCAAGAAAATAAAAGGACAAACAAAGTTGGCTTTTTAGTAGTGTCACAAGAGCATGGTTATAGGATGCCTAAATGGCTTGTGAAGTCAATTGATAAGAGAAAGAATCAAATGTGGGTACCTAAGAAGGCAAAGAGTGAAGATGTGAGTGTTGAGGCAACAACACCAAGAAGTCAATGGAAGAGGATTGAAGGTGATTCAAGTAGCCAAGATAATGAAGGTGAGATGGTGAGTATGGAAAATGCATTCCATGAAGACAGGATGCTTGAGAAGTATACCAAAAAGGTAAAAGGTAAACAAATGGTTTATGATGATGTTTTTGAATCCTTCAATGATATTTCCATAAGAAATGAAAAATGGAAAGTGGCTATGTGGACTAATGTGCAGCAAGGAGAGAGTTCCAACAGGATGGATGATGAAAGTGGAGATGTGAAATCAGTTCACATGTTTGAAAAGAACAAGGAGAGACAAGGTAATAGTGCTCCTATTGTTTTTGATAAGTATATTAATGATGATGAAGAAGCTGATTTGAATGAAGAAACCATAAAGTGGATGAATGTATTTATAGAGGATGAAAGACAATTTGGTCCTAAGTTTGATATAGGACATGAAGATTTGGATGAGTTTGTGTTGAGTGATGAGATGAAGAGTAAGGCTAATAAGGAACAAGCAATCCTTCAGGTTGATAAGCCCAAGTTTGATGAAGTGAATGGGGAGATAGATGAGATCTCACTAAAGGAGGAGTTGAGAATGTTGGAAGAGCTCTTTAGTTCTTCAAGAGAGCTACATACAGGCACAAACCATGATGATAATACCATTGGTGAGAGTGAAGCAAGAAAAGAGCACACTAAAGAGGCAAAGGTAGTTTTAGCCAAAGAGCAGAAGAGTGGAAGTAGCCAAGAGGCTTCATGGCCTAAAGATTTTGATTCTAAGGTGGCTTTGAATGTTTTATATGTAGGTATGAAGGTTGATAAAGTGAATGACATACATGAGTCATTGGAGAAGCTCATGGAATAAGAAGAACAATAAGAAGATCTAGAAGACATGTATGAAGATGATGAAGCATGGAAGCAGGAGATGACAACTGAAAAGGAGATGAGGAGAAGAACATACCAGAAAAGGAAGAAAAGTAAGAAGCTGAAAGACAAAGACCATCAAAGACAAAGACAAGCATTGGCATTCCCAACAAGACCTTGGGATCCTGGCATATAGTGAAGACTAATGCATGAAGGAAGAATTTCATTTGAACTAAGGTTCAAATTGTTTCTAGAGGGAGAGTATGATGTAGGAGCATCTACATACATCTTGGCAAGACATGGTCATGATTAAATTCAAATTCAATTTATTGTATTTTCCCTCTCATATGCTGTTAATAAGGAGTAATTGTAAAAAATAAATAAAATAAAAATAAAGGTAAAAAGTAAATTGTTGGGGCTGTTGAGGAAATAAAGGAGGAGTGGTTGAAAATATTTCAACCTGGGTATATTGTTACAAATTAAAAACTATATTTTGTTTTTATCTTGAGCCAATTTGGAAAAGAGGTTAGAGAAGAGGCTCTTGAAAAGAGCAAAAGAAAATTCATTGAGGATGAGAGGTACATAGAGGAAGAAAAAAAAGATAGAGAGGAAGAGACCTCTCATTCAAGGGAAGAGATGTTAGAAGAGGAGAGGATCTCAAAATATGCAGTAAATAGAGTAGTCTGAAGAACTGAGAAGTTTCACATTGAACTAATCGAAAGGGGAGTTATTCTAGTGCCTTTTGTGTGGAGCAATGACAGAACAATAATTATAAGAAAGAAAGTCTTTGGAGGTCTACGAAAGCCTGCTACTTTGAGCTCATCATCTGCTGGTGAATTTGGGAAAAGAGTGCAAGATATTGCCACAAAGTCAGCATCAGAGGTAGAGGAACGGTTCAAGACAAAAATTGTTTCTCCAAACGAATGGGAAAGTTGGATTCGTGAACAACAAGAGTCTCAAAAAACACCTGGAGAAAATATTTTGTCAATATTATAGTTTAGCCTGTTTGCAGTCTAAGGTCAGTGCTCTGATCAATATAGTTGCTTACAGTAAGATGTCAGCAGTGCATCATATTAAGCTAATTCATAAGTTTAAGGGTAGATCACTCAAGTAAGGTCTTACAATAGTTTTAATCCTAATTCTATCATCACTTCTAGAGAATTGGTTCCTACTCAAAATAAATATGCTCAAGAAGGATAATGGTCTACACAGTGGGGGAAATATCATGAGAATTCAATCATCCCAAGTGAAAGTACTTATCAAACTTCTCTTATGTAACAAAATCAAGCTCCTCATATGCAAGACAATCATCCTCCTACAAAAAAAAAAGAATCCCCTCTTGTGAAACATGGAGAGACCCCTTTAATAACTCAATCTGAAATACCAAATCAATAAAGAATGAATAGGTATCAGGCACAATCAAGGACTACCTTTGATAACTTCTAAAAAGGAGAAAATTCTTTTGGAAAATGTGTAGTTAATTAGCTTAGGGTACAATTAGGGTGGACAATCTTATTAAAACTAATAAAAGGGATAAAAGAAGGGTAGTGAGTGGTGACTTAAAGGTTAGGAGAGAATCCCCTTCATCATGTTAACCACCCTAGGAGACTAATGAACAAGATTAATCCCCTAAAACTCTACCAATTCAAAAAGTTTAGAATGAGAATGCATAGAATAACAAGGGTCCATTCATACCTCAATTCACTCAAGCTTCAAGTAGTACTTTTATCCATAAGTTTTAATCAAAAGATGTCAACCCACACATCAACATTGTGGATCAGATGAAGAGGGCTCATGTCACCATACCAATGTGGGACACATTGCTTATTCCAAAACAAAAGAATATCCTTAAATAAGAGTTGTCCAAACTTCACATTTTAGACAAGAAGGTAGGAAAAGTAAATGAGTCCTCACCAAAATTAGTCAACCTAATTAACCCTAACTAGCCAAGGTAAATAAACCCCCTCCTTTATATCTTTCTATCATAATGGGAGACTCCTAATTACATAATTTTATGCTATATAGTGGGGCTATTACATCTATAATGCCTAAATATATAGTAGATAGTCTAGGTTTAAGGTATGAACCTAATTATAAGGGAGTATTTCAACTAGATGGGTCTCCTACTAGGACTGTTGGTGTGCTCAAGGATCTAAAACTTATCCTATCTACTTATTCCAATTGTACTATATAACAAGATGTGGTAGTGGTTGACCTTCCCCCTTATTTTTCCTTATATTTTTCTAGGGATTTAACCACTAAGATAGGAGGCTACCTATCTTTTGATTGGGATTATATACTATTTAGAACTAGGTATGGAACTAAGGTCACCATTAGATCTGAACCTATCTCAAGGTTCCATTCAAATCTCTACATGCCTAATTTATCTAATGTCAGTTGTATAATTATTGATGAAGATGAGCAACCCAATGATCAATATCTAGTTGATCCACTTGAGGGCATATCAAACTTACCTCTTTATTAGTGGGGGATAGATAATCATGGTTATGATCCATATAAGAGTTTTGTAAAAATAAATTTTGGGGTATATTGTATGCATGAAGAGGAGGCAATCATACCAATCCATGTCAAGACAATGATTTTTATGTATCTATGGATATGATATATTAATGTATATGGATTTATGGATATGTTGACATGTGGCACACATCCCCTTAGTTAGCTATATGGGTCTAATATCTTAGGATAATAGAGTAACTAGTGGAATGAGTGCATTAGGTAATGGTCGGCCTATATCGGGATTAGGAGGTTACCCATACATTAGAGGTATATATAAAGGAGATGATTATCATTGTAAAGGTATCAAGTAAGCATTGAGTCTTCTATTGTAAGAGGATATTGGAGGTTATCCCCTCGAAGATACATTATGGAGTTATTCCTTTCTAAAGGAGTATTGTATGGTGTTACCCTACCTTAAAGGTATTCTATTTATGCATGTATTGATTATTTGGACATCTTGGTCCACCCATATATATTGTTTTGAGTTTATCTACATTATATTCTTCATTATTTTCCAATTATTATAAGTGTTGATCATAACAAGTGGTATCAGAGCTTTGATTTGGGTAATTTGTGTGGAGCAAAACCCTAATTTTTAAAAATCATTATTATCTTTCAATCCATTGAAAATTTTTGCACAATTTTTTACTAGATATTAAGAATATTTCAAGGAAGGCTCAATAAAAAATAGATCCTATTTGATCAATTTTGAGGGATTTATTCATATTTTAGTGTTTGTACTCATTTCATCATTGTTTCTATGCAAAATTGCTTTCTACATTCAAAAGAAGAAATAAAGAAACTAAAAGAAATGGTCAAGGCTAAAAGTACCTGATAAAGTCATGCGCACCGAAATCAGACGTTGGAAGATTCTCCTCTTTGGCTGTGGAGGAATGACACCTGTGAAGAAAAGGCTAAAAAACGGAAAAACGTTAGTCAAAGATATGGTGGGCTGTCAGGCGAATGCTCGATCCCAGAAGTATGAAGACTTCCTAGAAGGATATCAACCCAGTGATAAAAAAGCAGAATATTGGACGAAAGTAGATAATAATGACAAAAATAAATGACAGAAAATAAAAGTGCGTACCTGATATGTAGCACTGTGTTCTGCAGAGTTGCCGGTGTCGGTCTCTGTGGTGCCGGCGTCGGTTAGGGAAGGTGCCGACGTCGGTTGAGGTTCCGTCGTCGATCGGGGGTAGCGACCGGCGTCGGTAGGGGCAGGTTCTAGACAGAGTTTGAACAGGTTCGAGACAGGGTCTGAGAGAGTCGGGACAGGGTCTGAGAGAGTCGGGACAGGGTCTGAGAGAGTCGGGACAGGTTCTGGGCAAGGTCAGGTTGGGTCTGAACAGAGTCTGGGGGTTTTAGTCTGGACAGAGGCAGGGATGTAAATGAGGGATGCTGGGTCTGTGGTTTGAAGAATCGGGATGACAGAACTGATAAAGAATAACCAAGGAAGAAATAAAACAAATAGAATAAATACTTACCTGCCAGAAGACACGATGAAAGCCATAGTTGGAGTTGTCTGTGCAGTGCCGGATTGAGTGCAGATTGGTTGATGCCGAGAGTGGGTTGATGCTGAGAGTGTTGTCAGAGTTCGTAGGTTGATTGAATGATTGCTCAAGTTTTTGATTGATCAGCGTTTCAAATAGCGTTCGGGGATAGCCTTTTGAATGGTTGAATAGTGTTCGAGATCGGGTCTTGAATGGTTGGCAGACGCTGATGAAGGCAAGAGATGGTTCCAGAGATGGTTCGTCAACCGTTTCGGGAAACTGAATGATAACTGATAACGGATAACGGCAAGGTGACTGACGTCGGCAGGATTGCCGACGTCGGCTGATAGGTGACCGACGTCGGTGACATCGGCCGGGTAAAGACCATCATCGGCAGATGCATAATGGGGATAGAGTCTAGCTTTAGCTCTGTGCTCATTTTTACATGCTGCCAGGGTCAAGGTTGGTGGAACAAGTGATCGATAAGGGTTTAATAGGCGAAGAAGAATAAGACGGGGAATGACCAGGGGAGTCGACACGATTTTGGTGTCTACATTTGCCCCTTTTTGTCTTGTTGGTTGTTCTAGATGAACTGCAAGAAAAAAATAGGAGTGAGTGCCCCAGGTGAGGGATAAGGTTGATTTCATCTTGTTGGTTGTTCGAATGAACTGCAAGACAAAAATAGGAAGTGGAATGCCCCGAGTATGGATAAGGTATTCCCCCTCAAAGCAGGAGTCGAGGGAAGGGAACTGGGAATCGGGTGCTAATTTGATAAGGAGTGGATGAAAAAGGGGTGAGGGTAAACGTGGCAAAGGTCGTGATTGCGTGCATACCACTGCACGAGATGGTCAGGCCAAAGTGTCGCAGGTCAAGGGTTGAGGAGTGCTAAAATTGAAGTAACCGGGCCCCAGCATTTAGTCGTCTGTTGATCGGGTCACTCAATCTAAGCTGAAGCTCCAAATGGGCATTGTGTTCCAGGTATCCCAGGCTCAGGAAGTGCTCCCAGAAAACACGAAAAAGCCACAAGTAGTAGGGATCAACCGGCTTGCGATCCTATACTTGCGAAGGGTCAAAAAAGGTCTGCGCACAATTCTGCTAACTAGTCATGAGGTAGCATACATGCAAAAAACAACCAAGGCAACAACGTCTTGGAAGTGGTTGAGGTCGGAGGAGATAGGCATGATCTCCAATGGTTGGTGGTCGAGGGATGGATGAATGGATGAAAGGATTCGGCCGAGCTAACCCCAGAAGACCCCATGTCAACTGAGTGCTACCTACATAGCCCTGGTGATAGGGCCTCAGGCCGATGTAGTTCTCCCTAGAAGGGAGGAAGGGTCAAAGGGATGGAAATGGTCTTGGTCGAGGGCAAAGTTATGGTGAGAAGAAGGCAAGAAGGTTTGTCCATCAGAGAGACGAACAAATGAGAATGGTCGAGCTAACCCCAGAAGATAGTCGTGTCATCTGAGTGCTGCCTACATAGCCCCTGTGGAAGGGCCTCAGACCAATGTAGTTCAAACAAAGGGTCCGAGTGGTAGACAGGTGGTTAAAATGGTTGATAGATTAGTCATGGTTATGATGAAATGATGAGGAAAAAAAAGATGTTGTAGCCTTTTCCAAATGGTGTATTCTGCAACATTGGTTGAGGGGTATTTCATCCCTAGCAATATTCCATATTCGTGATGGATGTATGCTAAAAATGAATTGAGGTCTATTTATGCTTCAGCAAGTATTGGTTTATGTTGAACATAAATTGTGGCGGGTCGATAGTTTCCATGTGTATTGGTGTCCATAGAAACTAGGGTGAACAGGCTAGGTCATGTTGATGGTCTGAAAAGAGAGTTGAGCTGAGTCGATTGACAAGTGATGAGGGTGAATGTGACCAAAGTGCAGAAGAAGTGAAAAGCATATTGCTCTTTCATTGACAAGGACCAAAAAGAAAGCATAGATAGGGGTTATGAGAACCAAGAGCCCCATTCATGCGTGACGTCGTTGACCATAGTTATGTTAGAGCGGTAATCGAATCACTTAGACATTAAAGTGAGCTCGAAGTCCCTGGAGCAGATAATAGGAGGAGGAAAGAGGGTAACCCGTTTTAAGAGCAGAGATAACTTTGCCCCTTTTTATAGGAGACCCTGAGACAACTACAAGCCAAGTCCATGAATTTTTTTTTTTGGCGCAGACTGATCAATACGGGAAGCCTGCATAGAGATGTCATTTGCTTGGTGGTCAGTTTGTGAAGCTGATCAATGCGGGAAGCTTCTAAGAAAAGTTGCTGTTTATTGCCAGATTAGTCATAGCCATCCTTCGAGGGAGTGGTCTAGATTTTTGTTTAATATAAAGGCTTTTGAATAGCTGTCCTTCGAGGGAGCAGTCTATTTATTACAGCAGTGATAGTACAGCTATCCTTCGAGGGAGCAGTCTATTTTTTTGATTTTGATATTGATATAGTGACCATGGATATGTTTTGACATCTTGATTTGTTTGTATAGAAGTGTGAGTCATGGACAAGACTGTAGAAGGTCAAGGGGCTCCCTTTTATTAGGACAAAGCATCCATACATCATAAAAGGGTTATAGGAATTGTTAAGAGGAATAGGGTTGAAAGGAAGTAGGATTAAAGAGGACGGGGATTGCTCAAGGGACGAGCTCAAGTTAAGTGTCAAGTGGACGAATACTCGACTAGCAATAGAACGGTCGCAGATGCAACGCATTAAGAGGCTCAGGTTTTGATAAGTCCCTGATCCATACTTGTGCGTGATAAGGTCCGAGTCAATTAGGAGCAAACTTGCCCCATTTGCCTCTTTCCGGATTGGTCAGGTGTTGATTGATGGATGTGAAGTTGGTTGATATGGTTGTTGATTGATTGAAAAAGGTTGAATGTTTTGATAAAAAGGTTGGGTCGAATGTTTGGTTGAGATTTGGTCATTTGATAATTGGTCAATGGTTGGTCGAGAGTTGATTGGTTGGTATTTGGTCTTTGGTTGGGTCGAATGTTTGGTTGAGGTCGGGTTAAATGTTTGGTTGCTAGTCTGGTTGAGGTTAAGTTGACAGAGTGATTGATATGTGGTCGAGACTGTGTTGAAAAATTGGTCAAAGTTTGGATGAAGGTTGAATTCCCTCAGCGGCTAGGGAGAATGTTTGACGGATTAGTTAAGGTTGATTGAGGTTTAGTGGTCAGATGGACTGTGTTGATGTTGAAAAAAGGGGTTAAAGGCAGCGAAGGGACCCTAGTCTGTCGTGGAGATCCCGATTTAGATGACGAGGTTGGAGAGGTATGGGTCGGTGTGGATGATTTGTCAAAGGGGTGGTCAAGAGGATCCTTGATAAGAAAGGAATCCTTTTTCCAGTGGTGACGAATGACAGCTTTAAGAGCGCAACAATGCTCGGTGTCATGTCCCGGAGTGTGATGATAATGACAGAATGTAGAGTTGTCGAACCAAGATGGTTTTGATCCGAGAGTTGATGAGTGGGGTGGTGTTGAAGGTGCGTTGATAACGTGGTTGAAAAGGGAGGTGTCATTCTCCAAACATTGGTGAACGATGACCTTGAGGGCATGACAATGTTCTGTATCATGCCCAGGCATGCGATGATATGCACAAATGCAAGTGTCATCAAACCAGGGGGGTTTTGGTCTGAGAGAGTGATATGGTCTAAGAGGCGGGAGATAGAGACGAGAGGACTGCAACAATTGCCATAAGAGCAAGGCATATGAACCTGCTAACGGGTCGGGATGTTTTATTGCAGAGAGGGTTGGTGACATTGGTTTGGGAGGCGTTGGTCGATGGTTTGAAGGAGGTATAAGTCTGACGGGTTGATAGAATAATGGAGGTGACTTACCTCTGTGAAGTATGGGAGTGAGAAGCACTCCGAGTAAAGTAGACGGATGTGGGCCTAAGATTGAAGGTAATGACGAAGATAGGGGAGGAGGCCTCCGGTGTGGTTTAGTAGCCTTCTTTTGTTTGGGTTAAGGGCCACCTTTATGCGAGGCGAGATTAGATGTGGGGTGAACACCAAGAGGTTTAGTCTCTTTGGGCATGATGGACGCCTGCGCGGGTTTGGACTTAGATGTGGATGGTTTTTCTCTCAATGGAGAAGGGATTAAAGGTGTGGGCTCTTTAAGTGGAAAGAGCTCTGGAGTAGTCATGGTTTCTGTGTGTGGTTGGGGAGTCAAAAAGGTGTGATCATCTATAGATGATGAAGGCGAGGCAGCTGGTGTTGATGTGGTCAAAGCGTCCTCCAATATGGGAGAAGTCGCTGGAGGAGAAGTGGGAGAAGAAAGTTCTTCGCCATGTGGAGGAGGTATAGGGGAAGAAAGGTCTTCCACCTGTGAAAGAGGTTGGTCAGGGATAAGAGAGAAGATAGTGTCGACCGTGTGTATATCATGGTCTTGAGGGTCATTGATCATGGTTTGGAAGTTGTCTTGAGTAGGCGGGTGATTAGAAAAGGGTTGCTTGAAAATGTCAAGGTTTTGGTTGGGTGGTGCGTTCGGGTTATCTAAAATAAAATCCCCTTTGTCGAGCATGTCTTGTACGATGTTTTTGAAAGTTTGACAGTGATCCGTGTCATGGCCTTTGACACGGTGATAGTTGCAAAAGTGGTTTTCCCTGTACCATGCAGGGATAGGTGTTGAGGGGTCGAATTGATGTGGTCGGATTGGAGGGAGATTGAGGACCCCCTGCTTGACGAGTTTATCCAAGACAGAGGCATATGACTCCCCAATTGGAGTGAACTGACGCTGTATGGATTGATGTTGAAAATGTTTATTGATGTAGTCTAATGTTGAAGATGATGATCGGTTGGTTATTGTTGAAAATGATGGTCTAAAGATGACAGTGTTTGCCGACCCCTTGGATTGAGAGTGGGCAGAAGAAGGTCTGGAAGAAGAATGGTCATTGGTTCTTGTGTTAGTGTTACACAATTTGACCTTATCTTCTTCAATGGCGCGGAGTTCAAGCTTTCGGGCCATGGTGAAGGCCTCATCAAAAGTGTGGAATGTTTGAACCCACAAAGTGGACGAGATGTGACTGACACATGCTCAGGAAAAGAGCTCAATGAGCTCGGGTTGAGGCAAGGAGAAGGAGAGCTGATTAATCAAGCCTCTCCAACGGGCGACAAAATCAACTATTGATTCGTCGTCAAATTGCCTGATGGAGTAAAGGTCTGTGATCGAAACTTGTTTAGTGATATTGATTGAGAAATGGTCAACGAATAGTTGGGCGAGTTGAATGAATGAAAAGATAGAATGTCTGGAAAGAGAACTATACCAGTCAAGGGCAGGGCCAGAAAGGGACATAGGAAACATGCGTAAAAGTAATGCATCGTCATGGGCAATAAGATAACAGGCATGTCTGAATGCCTTTAGATGTTGTTATGGGTCTTCCTTACTCTGAAAGCGAGTAAATTTAGGAAGCTCCCAATGGTTGGGGTATGGTCGGATAGGGATAGAAGGATGGATGGGCTCGTTGTAAATCTGGTCATATGAAGAGACATTACTTGAACCGGAGATAGAAGCTTCGAGACTGGACATTTTATCCATCAGCATCTTGATAAGATCTACTGACGGATTGGCGGGTTGAGCACCCCCTAGGTTGTAAGGCACTTGGAAGAGGCTAGAGGAGGCGTGCGACATAGTCAGTTGTACAATGTACGGATGACTAGTCGCAGGGGCAGAAGTAGAGGTTAAGGGTGGTTGGGTTATGAAGGTAGAAAGCATAGGCTGACTAGATACCGCCAAAGGAGGTTGTGTGACGGCGTTGACAAAGGGTGAGGTAGGCACTCCTGCATATATAGGCGAAAGAGTGTGTGGGGTTGAGACAATCAAGTTCTGGTATAATGTAGAACTTGGTTGAATTGCAGGTGGTTGAGGGGGTAATGAAACCCCGGTGGAGGTTGGTCTAAAAATAGACGAGGAGGCCAAACTTTGCGTATAGGCCATGGTCGGGTTAATGGTTGAGGCGAAAGGTTGAGTCGTAAAAGGTTGGGTGGTGAACGATGTGGATGTCGTCGCCACGTCGTCTGAAAGGTCCCGCATTGGTTTTCTTGCGAGATAGTTTTGGAGGGCTGTGGTATTGAGGTCCAAGAATCTTGCAAAGTCTTGGTCCCCTTCTGGGATGATAGGCGTCTGGGTTGGAGATAGTCTAGTAGGAATTCTTTCAGTCTTCGAGTAGAACTCCATTATAGGGCTGGTTGTAGGCGGGGTAGACGAAAGTGATTGATGGCTAGCGTGGTCAAGAAGAGTCTTGGTTTGACTACGTGTCAGAACCATTCAAGGCAAGAAAGAACGTCCTCACAAGCTCAAACAAGCAGATAAGAACCAAAAAGATGAAGACACAAGTAGATCCTAAAACCCTAGGAGTAAATTATTAGGATTATAGTGGCTTATGCTGTTGGTTTTATGAGTCAGGTCCTAGAAGAAGTAGTCTATGGATGGTTTCAGGTTTTGTTATGGTGCTCAAGAAATCTGTGTTAGCTTCCGTACAGGCCTGGTGCTAAGGAGCAAGCTCCCCTCACTTCACGATTCCAGTGGTTTGTTGGTTTCGCTTAGCCAAAATATACTTCGCCTAGAGTTTATCCTCCGCCAGAGAACGGAGTGGGCTTCCCCCTTGGTGATGAAATCCAAGTAGGGTCACCGGGACGAGTAAGGTATCCGCTGGGGGATGAAATCCCAGTCGGGCCTTGTCTCAAGTAAGTTAAAATGTTTGTTTTGTGCAGGTGGTCTGGTCGTGTAACATCAAGTGATCTAGATTAATTCAATATGCAGTTTAATTACTATGTGTGGTCTAAAAGATGCAGGCAATCAGAAATGAATGCAAAGTGTTTTAATGCCCAAGTCGAAATGTTTGTTCGTATGAAGACGAATGGAGAAAGAGTCGAAGAGTATGAGTTTTAGCTAGTCTAGAAGTGCAAGAAAGAAAGAAATGTTCGTTTTAGTTCTGCTTATGATGTCGTTTAAGAAGAGACAAAAGGAGGCGAAAAGGAAGGAACCTAATGCACCTAAATGAACGAAAGAAAGAAAGAACCCAAGGAGGACCTAGGGTCCCACCGGGCGTGCCAGAATGTTTCTATGCAAAATTGCTTTCTACATTCAAAAGAAGAAATAAAGAAACTAAAAGAAATGGTCAAGGCTAAAAGTACCTGATAAAGTCGTGCGCACCAAAATCAGACGTTGGAAGATTCTCCTCTTTGGCTGTGGAGGAATGACACCTGCGAAGAAAAGGCTAAAACACGGAAAAACGTTAGTCAAAGATATGGTGGGCTGTCAGGCGAACGCCCGATCCCGAAAGTACGAAGACTTCCTAGAAGGATATCAACCCACTGATAAAAAAGCAAAATATTGGATGAAAGTAGATAATAATGACAAAAATAAATGATAGAAAATAAAAGTGCGTACCTGATATGCAGCACTGTGTTCTGCACAGTCACCGGCGTCGGTCTCTGTGGTGCCGGCATCGGTTAGGGAAGGTGTCGACGTCGGTTGAGGTGCCGTCGTCGATCGGGGTAGCGACCGGCGTCGGTAGGGGCAGGTTCTGGATAGAGTTTGAACAGGTTCGGGACAGGGTCTGAGAGAGTCGGGACAGGGTCTGAGAGAGTCGGGACAGGTTTTGGGCAAGGTCAGGTCGGGTCTGAACAGAGTCTGGGGGTTTTAGTCTGGACAGAGGCAGGGATGTAAACGAGGGATGCTGGGTCTGTGGTTTGAAGAATCGGGATGACAGAACTGATAAAGAATAACCAAGGAAGAAATAAAACAAACAAAATAAATACTTACCTGCCAGAAGACGTGATGAAAGCCATAGTTGGAGTTGTCTGTGCAATGCCGGATTGAGTACAGATTGGTTGATGCTGAGAGTGGGTTGATGCTGAGAGTGTTGTCAGAGTTCATAGGTTGATTGAATGATTGCTCGGGTTTTTGATTGATCAGCATTTCGAATAGCGTTTGGGGATAGCCTTTCGAATGGTTGAATAGTGTTCAGGATCGGGTCTCGAATGGTTGGCGGACGCTGATGAAGGCAAGAGATGGTTCTAGAGACGGTTCGTCAACCGTTTTAGGAAACCGAATGATAACTGATAACGGATAACGGCAAGGTGATCGACGTCGGTAGGATTGCCGACATCGGCCGATAGGTGACCGACGTCGGCGACATCGGCCGGGTAAAGACCGTCGTCGGTAGATGCATAATGGGGATAGAGTCTAGCTTTAGCTCTGTGCTCATTTTTACATGCTGCCAGGGTCAAGGTTGGTGGAACAAGTGATCGACAAGGGTTCAATAGGCGAAGAAGAATAAGACGGGGAATGACCAGGGGAGTCGACACGATTTCGGTGTCTACAATCATATCTTTTGAAATATAAGATTTTTTTTTGGTGAAATTTTTAATTATTCTATATCATAATATGGGAAAGATATGGACATAATTTCATATTTTTTGATATGTTTGGAGTGAGTTATTATAATTTTATATTTTTTAATATATTCACTCTATAGACTAAAATTTGTGTAATTATTTTACAAATTTTTTTTTGGAGTTCCAATATCATAAGCCAAAGCTACAGTCAAAATTTGGGACTATTTTCATCAATTTTGAATGACTTATTTCCATTTTAGGGTTTCATGAACCCTAATGTTTTTATGGATCATGAAATTGCAAGTATTTTCAAGGGAAGATGATATTAATGCTAGATAATGGTGGATAAATTTTAAGGAGAATAATACTCAAATAATTTTGTGGCAAACATAATTATCTCTATCTTTGTTTATGCCTACATAATAATGGTTTAATCAATTGAGCTTCATACAAAAGTAGTCTTCATGGAAAAAAATAGAATAGGTCTTCCTAGATTGATGGGATATAAAATAAAAAGAGGATGAAGAACAAAAAAAAATAATTATGGTAAAGAAGAAGAAGAAGAGTAATGATAAGGGTTTAAATAATCTGGATCCAAAGAAATCCAAGTCAATTTTTCAATTTCATAGATGCATTCAAAAGAAGAAGGTTGTTGTGCCCTTAAACCCTACCAACAAATATAACTTCATCAAAATGAATGTGGTAAAGAATCTACATGTTAAATAAAAGAATATCAAGGAGGTTCAAGTAGATGGTAATAATATTCAAGTGTTTGAAGATTTGAAACTTATTATGGAAAAATATGTTTTGCATTCAAATTTTTATGCTTTGGATATGGATGATGTGGATATGGTTCTTAAATATCCATGGTTAGAGACTTTTGGAACAATCAATATTAATGTTTAGAATAAGTTCATGAAGTTTTGGTATAGGAAAAATAAGGTCACTTTACAGGATATCATAGTAAGAAAGGCACCAATAACAGTCAAGGTAGATCATGAGGATGAGATTGAAATAGGTGATGAAGTGCATGTGAAAGATTCATATGAAGACATAGATGAATAAATAATATACTCAAAGAAAAATAATTCATCTACTCAAGAGATAAAGGAACCACCAAAGCAAAAGGTGGAAGAGGTAGAAGAAAAGGTTGATAAGGTCAAAGTATCATAAAAAGTTGAAGTATATAGACACCCACATCATCATGAGAGGAAACAATCATGGAGACATGTGAGGGAGTGTCATAATAACAATCACTTCGGGTATATAATAAATCAGAATTTAAATAAATATGGCTATACATGGAAGCCAAAGAATACCTACTATGGTCATGGATGGAATCAGAGTAGTGAAATAGAATATGGTACATAGAATCATAAGAGGAATAATTATGCATGGGCACCAACGTAGTAAAATTATGATGATGAATGAATTAGAGGAACACAATTTAATTTGGAAACAAGCTTGGAGAGATATCACCTACCAGGATCACATATGGATGGTTGGATGATCAAAATTGGAGACAAGTGTGCAATGATTTGAAGCACACTCATTATGTATTTTATTCCTATGTTTCAAGGATGAAACAGGTCAAGGAGGGAAGTAATGTTATGTATCTAAGGATATGATATATTAATGTATATGGGTTGATGGAGATGTTGACATGTGGCACACACCCCTTTAGTTAGTTATATGGGTCCAATATATTAGGATAATGGAGTAACTTGTGGAATGAGTACATTGGGTAATGGTCAGCCTATATTGGGATTAGGAGATTAACCATCCATTAGAGGTATATATAAAGGAGATGATTATCATTGTAAAGGTATCAAGTAATCACTGATTCTTCTATTGTAAGAGGACATTAGAGGCTGTCCACTCGAAGAGACATTGTGGAGTTATTCCTTCCTAATGGAGTATTGTATTATGTTTTCCTACCTTAAGGGTATACTATTTCTATATATATTAATTATTTATACATCTTGGTCCACCCATATCTATTGTGTTGAGTTGATCTACATTATATTTTGCATTATTTTTCAATTATTATAAGTGTAGATCATACCAATGATGGAGTGTGGATTTTGTTTTTTGATGGTTCTAGATGCAAGAATGGAAGTGAAGTAGGTGTTATACTTGTATCTCCTTCTAAACAAGGATATTTTTATACTATAATATTCTAATTCAGTTGCACATGCAATATAATCAAATACGAGGCCCTTATTTATAGGATGAAATGGGAAATGAAGAGAGGTATCAAACTACTACAAACTATGGGATATAGAAAATTGGTAATACATTAGGTGAGAGGGTAGAATTAAGTCAAAAATCCATTCTTAAAGGTATCTAAGCATAGGTTTTGGAACCTATTAGAATAATTTGAGGCCTTTAACATTTTTTCTATCCTAAAATAGTCCAATCAACATGTAAATAGGTTGGCAACTATAGGGGGAAAATATGACATTACAAGTGAAGTCAAGAACATGAAGGACCAGTCAAAAATTAAGGTAGTTTTAAAACCCTCAATGATTGATAATGAAGTCAGCTGGTATGTCTTTTAAAATTATAGGTAAATAATATGTTTCTTGGAACAAGAGGGAAAATTTTACTCAAGGAACCAAGGTAAACTTCAACAAAAGTTTGGTGGCTAGATTGTTCAATTGAAGATAAACAAACTTCCTAAGGGATTAGTGACTCTTAAAAACATATTTAATGAGGATAATGAGTTGAGGAGAGATAAGGTTAGAATATAAACTAAGGAATAACACTATGAAAAGGTCACCATCTTTAAGGATAGGCTGATCAAACTAGACAAAGTGAACACAAGGGAAAAAAAGACAACCTTCATAGAGTTGTGTAAATAATTTTCAAACATATTTTCTTGGGAATTTAATGAATTGAATGGGTTTGACCCTAGTTTGGCTCAACATAATATATAATTGGAGGCAAGTGTTAAACTTGTGATGCATAAGTAAAGACCAATCAACCCAAAGATTGAATTCCTCATGAAGAAAGAGATAAATAAACTCATTGATTCCAACATCATCGTTCCCATTAAAAACTCTTCGTGGGTGGATAACCTTGTGCCTTTAAGGAATAAAAATAGGGAGATAAGGTTATGTTTTGATTTTAGGGATTTCAACAAGGTGTCATTGAGAGACCACTACCCCTTACCATCCATGGATCAACTTCTCCAAAAGGTTCCAGGTTCATAATGTTTCACTTGATGGATACTCAAGGAATTATCAAGTGTTGGTGACGGAGGAAGAAGAACACAAGATTTCCTTCAAAACCAAGTGAGGTACTTATGCTTACAATAATATTCCCTTTTGGTTGTTTAATGTAGGGTCCACCTTTTAAAGAGAAATAAATGTAGCCTTCCAAGGACTCATCAATGAAATGGTGCTCATATACCTTGATGACATTAATGTCTTTTCCAAGGATTCTAAAGACCACTTAACACATCTAAGGATAATATTTGATAGGTGTAGGCAATATGGGGTCTCTTTAAATCCCCAAAAATGCATTTTTATAGTCCATGAGGGAAGAATTTTAGGCCACATAATGTCTAAATATGTCCTTTCCATAGACCCTAAGAGGATAATTTCATTCCTTTTTCTATCACTTCCCAAGCAAAACAAGGGATTGTGGATATTTTTAGGCAAGGTTAATTTCATTAGGAAGTTTATGCCTAGGTTTGATGAGTTAGTAAAACCTCTAACTTCTATGCTTAATAAGCATAAGGAATTCACATAGACTAGGGAAGGTAAGAGAAGTTTTTAAGCCATTAAATAGGCCATTGACAAAGTACCCACTCTCCTTAACCCTAATTTATCAAGATACTTCGTTTTTTATGCCTTATCAACCAATACCACCATTTCTACCATGCTAATGCAACAAAATAATGAGGTCCTTGAGCATCTCATAGCTTTATTTAGTCAAGCATTGGAGGGATATGAAGAGAGGTATACCTATGTGTAAAATCATGTGTTTGAATTCATGAGAGGTGTCAAAACATTTAGACACATGGTGGCTAACAATAATATCTATGTCATTGTGGCTCACCCTAGCATCAAGGAGTTTCTTCTTAACTAGGATTTTAGTGAAAAAAGAGAAGGTTAGGTGATTTGATGTATGGAGTATGACATAGAAGTGAAGGTTACCAAGTTATTAAGGGGTAGATGAATATATGATAACTTGGTATCATATGTTAAGAAGAGAAAATAAATTGTTTTATCAATTCATAATGATCACCAAGTAGATACACCTACACCCTCTTCTAGCTAGACTCAAGACATGGTAAGATTCCTTCAAATAGGAGAATGCCTATAGGCCTACATAGGAAAAGGAGAAGGTATTATAGGTTGAATTAAATCCCTTATGTCTTGGTTGATGGAGTTGTATTTAAAAAGTATTTTGATGTCTTGTTGTTGAGGTGTGTGGATACTAACTAGGTTGACAAGCTTCTAGATCAATTTCATGATGGGCCTATAAGAGGACACTTTATAGATAGGAATACAATAGCAAGGATAATGAGAGCAAGATAATTTTGTCCAAGATTGTTCAAGGATTACCATTATTGGGTTAGGAAATTCCAAAAGTGTGCCATATTCACTTGGAAATAAAGACTAACTACCTTGTATCTCAAACCCATCCAAGTAAAGCAACCTTTCATACAATGGGACCTAGATTTTATAGGCATGATACACTTTCAATCTAATATAGGACACAAGTGGGTCTTGACTGATACAAACTACTTCACTAGGTGGTCATAAGTAGTATCCCTTAAGGAGGCATATTAAAACTTAGTTTTAGAGTTCTATGATAGCCTAGTAACTAGCTTTGAGGTCCCCTCCACCATCATATCAGATAATGCACTAGATTTTAGTGGTATAAGATTAAGTGAATGGGATCTTAATTATGGCATATATCTCATCACTTCATCAAAATAATATCCATAGGGAAATGGACTTGTATATTCCATGAGCAATAACCTAATTAGAAACATAAAGATAACTATGGAAGACAACCAGAGGGAATGGCATACCAAATGGAGGAAAACCTTGTGGGCATATAATATCACTCCCAAGATAGATATTGGTCATTATCCATACCTTCTTATCTATGTAAAAGATTCAAAGTTTCTTGCATCACTTGAACTACTAGCCTTGTAACTCACACATCAACTTGAGCTAATGGAGAATAATTCCATGAAATTAAGGATGAATGAGTTGAAGGAGATGGACAAGACAATAAATGATGCTATGAATGCCATGTGGTCCCATAATTATAAATTTAAGAGGTAATTTGACAAGATATATTATTCAAGGTCCTTAAAACAACATGATATTATGCTCAATTAGGATGAAAACTGAACTAAACTAGGTAAGTAGTCAAAGTTTGATAGCCTAGGGAGTGGACATTACACTATCACCATCTACAAGGAACACAATGGAGTCTAGTTGTTAAGGTTTAATGGTGAATAACTCCATATCCATGTAAATTGGTTGTTTCTTAAGTAATTTTATTAAAAATCACATATTTTCCTTGTACATAGTAGTTTAGGTCTTCTTTCTTTCAAGTACTATGACACAAGTACTTTGTTAGTTGTTTTTTGTTATCTTGTTGCTTTCTTAGTTTTTCAAGTGTTATGTTATTTTATGTATTTGTTGTGCATATTATGAGGATATTGTAGTCATTAAGGTTTTAAAGATGATAGGAATGAAGTGTCATCCCAATCAGAGATGTCCCTTAGCTAAGCCATGTCTATTATGCAAGAAATTTTGGGTTCTCTTAACCAACAGGCAGGTCAACCATTGGGAGTCACTAGTGATGTTAACATCACTCTTTCCTTGGAATTAGAAAGGGTCAACCTATATGGAATCATATATTAATCATGTATATGAATTAATCATATATCATATAAGATAGATCACACCTATACTTCTGATTGGGATACACTTGTTAAGAAAGAGCATGACCAATATGGGGATCTACTAGACCCAATTATGGGATCACTTATATCACTTATCACAACATATCATGTTAGGAATGGTTATAAATCCTAAAGTATAACACAATCTCAAAACAACCCTAATGGAGTCCTAAGGTTTAAAACATTCACTCTATTCTAACAAGAAGAAATTAAAATCTAATCTAGTGCTCACTAAATATTGTGGCACAAAGTGGGGGTTAAAAACAAACAAATAAAATAGAATAAACTAAACATGTATTATAAGACATATACTCACATAAATTTATATATAATCTTAAATATATGGAGATAAGAATACAAATTTATTATCTATCTATTCTTACAAAGGAGAAATAAAGTTAAGAATACTTACATTTGAAGATGAACCTACTGAGCCTCAATCTCTCCCTTGGCCAAGGTGATTTACAAAACATTGTTGTGGTATGTAAAGATAACCACTATAAATTAACTCTAGGATACACAACCTAAATAAGCATCCAAAATTCTTATCCACAAGATAAGATCCATATCTAAAAAGGAAGTATGGAACCTTAAGCTTTATTACTCAAGTAGAATGGTCAATAAGCAGATGCTCATTTGCACTTCTTTGCTAATAATTCTTCTATTATGAAATATTGGGATATGAACTTGTATATATAGTAGATCTTTCCCTAAATAATTCCAAGAATGTTGGCTATATAGGGTTGAACCAATCAGCCCAATGTGTTTTTGGGGATAAATCACTAGGTCTGTGATAGGTCAGATGAAAGACTAACAAACCAAGAAAGTGAAAAATACCCCTAACTATACTGGGTTAACCTAGTCAATCTAGTAAAATCAATAGTAAAAAATAATTTTAAGGCAATAAAAGGAGGAATGGAAGGAGGAAAATATTGTAATAGGTAGAAATAAGAAGAACACACTTAGGGTAAATGGTTTTAGGAGACAAGTGTGTAGATGGAAAGTGGCAAAAGGAACAATAATCTTATAAAGCATTGATGGTCTGCCCACTACTTTCTCGATACACCCCTTAGGCATGAACTTAGAGATAATTATACTTGAAGGTTCCTATAATATAAATTTTTTAATAATCAATAAAAGTTGGAAAATATTATGTGTATACATATTCTCCAATTGAAGCTTATCACGTGTCATGTAAGTGCAACACGGGATGGTACTTCAAGAAAATAACATGATAACACAAAATGCTGATGCTAAGTAAGGTGTATTAATTAGAAAATAATATAAATGAAAGAAATGTATTTAAAAACTCATACATGTAACTTACCTTAGTACCATAGATAAATAAGTAGACTGCAAGAAATGTGAAGGTGTCCAATGTAGAGAACACTAGACAAACCTATAGAAGTTAGTGCAAAAAATAGCCATTTTTTTTTTTTTTTTTTGGAAAATATGCATATGATATTGTAAAATATTCTCTATATCCTAATTAATTTAATTCACTTTATGGTTTTCAAAATAGATGAGTAGAAATAAAGATATAGTTAAAACAAGGAATCTGCAAGACATTAATTGAAAGATTTGAATTTTGAAAAAGTGTTTTTAAATAAGGAAAAAGAGAAGTCATTTGTTATTTTAACTTGTGAAGTAGAGAAAAGATATATCTAGAGATAAAATAATCTATGATGGTGAGGATATGACATGCTAGGTGAGGAGGATCTCTAGAGGTAGCAACAGGTGCACTACAGGTATGCAACAAAGAATCTTAAACCAGTGTTTAAAATTTATATTAAGTGTATTTTTAGTAATTTGTGATTTTAAGAATTTATATATGTCATAATGAGGAAAAATAAGATTATATTGGTATAAAATATGAAGACAAGAAATGGGTTTGAAGGATTTAGGCAAAAATCAAGAAATTTGCACTTTTTTTGGAAAATGCAAGGGGTTAGCAGGCAAAAAGCACTAGGTTGACATAGTCAACCTAGTAGGCTAAAAAATAGGAAAAATAAAAAGTGCCAACCCAATAGGTATGGGTCAAGCCTATACATTATATAGGCTAAAATTCTAGTTTGGATGCCACACAAATAGGGAGACTATGATTGCCGACTGTGGAGTTTGAGCTTCAACTAGAAGAAGGAGATGTGCTTTGAATCACATATTTTAGTGTGATTAAAATTTTAAAAATATTTTTCCTTTTTATGTCATTATATTTTTTTAAATTATTTTTATTTTAACTTTATTTCGAATGCTTTTTAAGATTCCTCCTCCATATGGATTTGGAATGACCAATCATTAGAGAGATATTGATACACATGAATGAGCTATAGGCTAAGGCTAAAGGAATTTAAGTAACCAAATACAAAGACTAAGTAGGACACTTAGGATTGACAATGAACTAGCATGTGATCTCAAGAATGAACCATGAATATGCTTAACTTGAGATAAAGGGAAGAGGGAAAAAGGAGATCCAAAGTGGACTGATGAAAAGAGATATTAATGAGATAGATTGTTTACTAAATGATCACATGGTAAAGGGAGATAAAAAACAAGGGGAATAGGGTTTGCATAACCAAATCACCATGATAACTTATCTATGAAAAATAAGGATAAGAAAGAAAAATAATCATAAAGATACAAGAAAGAGAGTTTTGAGAAAAAATTCAAGGAAAAAGGGAAAAGAAATGATAAATAAAAGACAACCATATGCAAAAATAAATGATAAGATAAGTAAGATATAATACAATAAGTAAAAAATCATGATATAAGATAAGAAAATATTTGACATAATGTCAAATTATATAATGGATAGAAATAATATTGGATCACACGTCCAATCCAAAATATAAATGTGAAAGAACCATGCATGTGTTCATAAATACTATTAAATATATCCACACACAGTATCCAATACATTGGATAAATCTCTATAAAGCTATAATCTAACTGTTGCTAAGGTTTCATCAAATTTCAATGAATACTAGGAAAATAATTCTTTTTTGATCTGCTCAACTAAAACATAGGAATTCTCAAAGGATCATGTTGAGGAGGAAAATTAGGCAAAGGTTGGTCATGAGAATACATGGAAATAGGATCTATAGGAGGAGAAGGAATCATCAGTGGAAAAGGATCCATGGGTGAAGGACTCATAGGTGGAGAAGGATCCATGGGTGAGGGAAGGTCCATAGGTGAAGAAATCATAAGTAGAGGCACAAAAGGTGGTGAAGGGACCACATGAGGGGATGGAACCATTAGAGGTGGAGCCATGGGAGAATAAAGAGATGCATTCTTGTCAGAATGACCTATGGTGGGAATAGAATAAGGTTTGTGAATGGTTATAAGATTATCTTTTAGATGTTATTAAAGGATGTAAGAATGACCAATGTGATGGGTGCCACATAAATGCCATAGAAAATATACCTCACCATACTTAGGCATGTATTGTGGAAATACCTTTGGGGGATGTATGGCTTTATCTGATGATGGTGAAGATGGATGAAATGTATCAAGATATTATCACAACTTGTGACAATGGGTGGAATAATGGTTATCTATCCCATGGAAGTAACAAATATGTGTGAGTGGTTTTAGGAGAAGCACTGATGAAATGAGGTAAAATAAGAATGGAAGAAGTTGGATAACACTCATTGGCCCATTTTTTGAGTAGAGGATCCATCTTAGGCAAGGGAAGCAAACCATCACCAAGGGGAGGTGATGATGAGGAAGGAATGGAACTAGGCTCAATGAAAGGAGTAATAGTAGAATAAATAAGTGTAGTCTCAAGAACAATAAGAGCATAAACAAGATCAACTATAGTAGGTTTGAGAAGAGGCTCAACTATAATAGGCTATACTAATGGAGGGGCAATATCTACATAAGGTCTAAGGAGGGTTACACTAACCTCAGGGGTAAACTAGCTATGAGGGTCAAGGTACCTAACAAAGTGGTAAGGCCTAGTCATAGCATGATCCATGAGCATAGTCCTACATGGATCCTTAGAAATTGAAGGTGTCAGTACGATCTCTACCCTATGATAAAGGGGAAAATGCAAAAATTAGGAACTATAAGTGAAATAAAATGATGGGATGCATGAAAATATTCAAATAAAGAAGAATGATATCAAATAATGTTGACATCATGGGCCTGTATAAGACCACCTAAAAATAGATCATTTAAAAATAAATATCATCATAATCTAGGGTATGAATATCAATGACATAGGTTGGAATAACCTTGTCATCTAATTAATCATGGTTAATAGAGTGCCTAGTCTTAGTCATGACTACATGAATGCCATCACAAGGAGTCTTGCAGGAATGAGGTTGAAAGGAATTAGGAAGCTGTGAGATGAGATGAAGTGATAGATCAAAAATTTTGATCATTAAGTTAATATCATCGAGCTCATCATCATTGGAATCTAAAAGGTGAGGAGAAATGTTACCAATGAGCTTAAGATGCCCATTATAACCTTGGGTTGAATTAATAGGAAATTTAAGATGCTAAGACTCACAAAATGGAACACTTGGAAAAGGCTCAAGAGTAGGAATCTTGAAGACACCATAATCTTGGAATTATTCAAAATTCCAAGGCTTGATATCACCTTGAATCTTATAAATGGCTCCATTTTGAGGGAATTTAACACATTGGTATGTGGAAGAAGCAATATCTTGCATGTGATGAGTCCATAGCCTACCAACCCAGATGTTATATGAAAGGGGTAAGTTAAAGATCATCACCTTCACACAAATGGTGATAGGTGGGATGGTAATGGGAAACCACACATAACCTAAAAGAGACATTTGTCTTATATTGTATCATTAGCATGTGTTATGTGTAAACTTGAGATTGCATTCAAAATACCCAAGGGTCTTAATGAAATCAAGAGAAATGAAGCACATGCAAAAACCCTCCTCAATTAAGGCATGCTTAACTTGGATATCACCTATTTGGATGCTAATGAATAAATGAGGATTATCTACATGAAGAATAATCTCATGAAGAATCATATAAGAGATAGGAAATTTTAGAGAAAGAGAAGTGTCTAAGGTTTCATCAATGTTAAATAACATCTTTTCACATTATTATAAAATACTATCTTCAAAACTAGATAAAGTTACTTCCTATCCTATGAGAGGAGGATGAGGGACATTCATCTCAAATAAGAACTGCATGAGGAAATTTCTATTATGTGGAGAATTCCTCATAAGCTCAATGAATTGAATTTAGGATGGGAGATTAGTGAGTTCTATAATGGAATCCCACTCATCATAACCCACAATAAGTTTGTTAGATAAAAGTGCATAATGGTTAAGGAGGTCCTCAAAAGGAAGAGCCAAAGATCATTGGAATTTTTATTTATAGGAAGAAGGAAAAGGTTTAAAACAAGGTGGTAAGTAATGTTGAGATGATGAACTAGTCAATTTAAGTTGATTTTGAGAATTAGAAGAAGTGTTAAAATAATATTTATTATCATTAACATTGGAAGATGATTGAAGAGTGGTAGAAATAGAGTGAGATGTGTTATCCAAGGGATAATCATAAATTGTATCATCAAAATTGATAATATCCTCTTGCCCTAACTCATTTAAATGAGTTGGAAAATAATCTTAGATAATATGACATGTTTTATGAGTGTAGATAGGTTGAGAATCAATTAAAGCCACCAACCTTCATATATTATTCATGCTAACCACATTTTCTTCAGAAGTTGGTTTAAAAAGACTTTAGATGTTATTGGTGGAAGGAGTGGGCTTATCTTGAATATCTTATATTGGTTGATGATTAAGTAAATAATTATTAAAAATATCCAAATGAGCATTTGCTTGATTCAAGGCTTGAGTTTTGTCATTTGATTTTTAATCCTTGAAAATAATCTCATAGGTTTGTTGATGCTTACAGATAATGGAATCATGATCAAAATTAGGGCCACAAATAAAATACATAGATAAATTATGAATTTGTCTATAGGTCTCATGAGAATGATCCCATCTAATGTGAAACCAACAAAACTTATTAGGATCATACCAGGATTTCATAAGATGAGTAGGGTCAAGTTCTCATGGAAGAGGCTTGGGTAGATTCTTAAGCAATTCAGTTGAGTATAGAGGTTTATGAATGTTAATGTTATTGGGTGAAGAGAAATGAGGATTAGTGTATTATTGAGAAGGAGCTAGTTTTGAAGAAGGGTTAGGAACGACAACTTAAACATTGTGAATGGTGTCATAAGAATCGATAACACCATCATTGGTGATATTTTAGTTTTTGTTATTTAGTAATAAATGAAGACCCATCAAAGTTTGGGGTGGCTCTAATTGATGCATTAGGAAATCTTATATTTTATCTTGGTCAATAGCCTCTTCTACTGTACATGGAGAGATAGTGCAAACTCGATATTGTAATTTATGAAATAGAACATTTATGAAGAGATAAAAATATTATCATCCACCATGTTATGTTCAAATTTGTTTGAAAAAGTCTTCCATCTCTTAACAAAGGCTTGGTTAGTTCAATTATCATGTTGTTTTTAATTAATAAAATTGGCCAAAGTGTTTTTAGGAAGATCATTAGTTTGGAATTATTGCACTAAATCATTTACTAAATATTTGAAACTAGAAATAAAATGAACTCTAAGTTGATTATACTAATCCAAGGCATCACTCATGAGGGTTTTAGATAAGATCTTGGTAGAAGAAAAGGTGTTTAATTTGACCCAATCTTTGTAAATATTTCCAAATGTTTTGAGGTGAAAGGTAGGATCAGTTGACCCATTATAAGAAATTGTAGGAATTATACCTCTTATATCAATGTTAGAAATTTGAGTAGTGAGAGGTTCATTTTTTAGATGCTTTATGGTATTATTGACTAAAGGAGGTTGAGGAATGAGATTTCCTTGAGAATATCAAAGAGGAGGAGGGGGAAAATTTTAGTTGTGTGTGCCCCAATCCATTGGTTTTAGATGGGATTGTAGGTTAAGAAGGTGGTTTTGCATTCTCATCATTTTATTCATGTTATGATCTTGAATGGTATTCATTTTATTGAGAGTTTGAAATAAAATTTGGTTTTTTTTATTAACATTAGAAGAATTTGAATTGGTATTTATGTTGGTATTAGTGTCTTGGGTACCACTATTAGTGTTGATATGAGCTTGAGAAGAACTATGAGAATTTGAGGCACTAGTGGCAAAATTTTCTTGTGGAGCAAAAAATGGACTAGTGAATGGTTGAGAAGAAGAAACACTAAAAGCATGATCACCTTTGGTAGAAATCAATGAAATATTGGAAGGATTAAATATAGTGGATCTTACGAGAGGCCTACTAGATGTATAACTTACCATGTTAGTTGAGATACTAGGCATGGAGGTAGAATAGGTTA
This sequence comes from Torreya grandis, assembly GCA_037957365.1. Taxonomy (NCBI): domain Eukaryota; kingdom Viridiplantae; phylum Streptophyta; class Pinopsida; order Cupressales; family Taxaceae; genus Torreya; species Torreya grandis. The sequence goes on along the minus strand of JARHVA010001618.1, from coordinate 2,434,786 downwards.
GAGAAAAAGAAGTCATGGCATAAGAAGGAATCAAAATTAAAGGAAGAAGTTGAGAACCAAAGAAAATGGTACATCTAAATCCTATTGAGAATGTATGAGTAGTTAATGAGGCTCTTTAATTTGACCATTAATCATGAGGTTATAAATTTTAGAAGGATCCTTTCCTCGATGTTGAGGAAATTTATAAATAAGAAAAGAATTTTGAGAGTATAATCTAACTCAGGTTCATCCTCTAAGAAAAGAGGAAAATTATGTTGCACAAAGGTATTTAGAGGGATCTCATAGTTAATTGTGTCAGTGGAAATATGAAAATTACTATCGTCCAAAAGAGGATCCCTATTATGTCTATGGGAGACCCTATTAGGACTGGTTAAGCTCATCATGTCTGTTGACTGTGACTCAGTGTCATCACAAAACATAAAGTCTATAATGAAGGATAAAGATGAGATGAGAAAGAAATGGTCAAAAGAGGTGACTAAAAATAGTATAGGGTTGATTGGGTTGACCCAATACAAAAACAAGGACTATAAGACCATATAGGGTTGACTGGGTTGATCCAATATAGTGTATAGAAGGCAAAAAAAGCACTAGGTTGATTGGGTTGATCTAGCATAGAAAATAGAGAGCTTAAAAAGAATAAAAATGGATTTCAAAATTAAACAAGCTAACTTTGAAAGTAATGAAAATTAGTAATTACTGAAAAGAAACAAACAACCAATTGGATTAACATTGACCAATCTAATTGAAACACACAAAACAAAATATTACACCAACACTAGATAATGCAAGGTTTCTCACACACAATTGAGAAAAGAGAAAGAAAATAACTTGAAAAGTAAAGATAAATAATTGGTTAACCCTAATTGTTAATTATATTATTAAGAATGATTTTTAATATGATTGAAAGTTGGCTATAAGTAAGGCATTAGATAATAATCTATGGATGGTTTTAGGTAGTTTGGGCTAAAAGGGACTATATTGGAAATGATATAGGCTTGGTATTAGGGCCTAAATCCTCATTTCACACACCATAATGATAAGGGTGTCAGGTGCTTAGCCAAAATATACCATTAACCATACTTTATACTTGACCAGAGCATCAAGTCAACTTCCCCCTTGGTGATGAAATCCAAGTAGGTTGGCCTAAGGTAGACAAATGTTAAAGTTATTGTTTATTTTATGTGATTTGTCCATGTATGTATAAAATATAAATATTGAAACTAAGATATTAATTGAAAATCCCCTATTTAAACTATATGAACCATTTTAAGCATGCAAACAATAATAAAAGAAATGTGTGAGCTAATTACTAATAGATATTAGGTTAATTCTAAATTTGAAACAAGGTATAATGTTTACACTATATGAAAAAAAGATAGAACAAGGTTGATAGGGTCGAACCTATACTACAAAATCAAGGTCTAAAAATGAACTAGGTCAACAGTGTTGATCCAGTTATTTCAGATAAGACATAGAACACAGAACTATATTGATAATGTTTATCCAATTGACTGTGTAAGTGTAGTTTAGAAGACTAAAAAATATGAAAGGAAATATAGTAAAAGAGAGAAATAGAGAATTAGAAAGGAACCTTTATGGATCATAGATGCAATGAATAATATTATTAGTCTATAACCTAGAAGTATGCTTGAGAAACCTATAAATTGGGTTGACAATCTCTATCAACGTATAGAAGAACCTTCTAAAAAGGTGATGACACTATAAGGGGTCAACTAGGTTGACCTAATAGGTTTAACATAATTTATAAAAGGTTGAAAACCTATATTGGGTTGATTGGGTCAATCCAATTGTATGTTCCTAAAAACCTGCACACAAAAAAGTAGTTGGGTCGATCAAATCGATCTAGAATGTTAAAAATATATGATGAAAATGATGATCAAAAGAATGAAATAAATGAAGTAAAAGTGAAAAAATCCTACAAGGGTTAGTTTATGTCATGTTCACCATAATGTATGTAATCAAAAATACATCATGTCTATGAATTAATCCTAGATCAGATAAGATAGATTACACCTACACTTCTGATTAGGATACACTTGTTAAATAGGAGCATGACCAATATGGGGATCTTCTAGACTTGATTAGGGGATCAATTGTATCACTTGTCATAATATATCATACTAATAAGGGTTCAAAATTCTAAAATATAACACAATCTCAAAACAATCCTAAAGGAGTCTTAAGGTTTAAAATGTTCACTCTATTATAAAAACAAGAAATGAAAATCTAATCTAGTGCTCACCAAATCTTATGGCAAAAAGTGGGGGTTAGAAACAAATTAAAAAACAACTAAACTAAATATGTATTAGATGACATATACTCATGTCAATGTATATTAAATCCTAAATACATGGAGAGAAGAATACGAATGCATTATCTATCTACTCTTACAAAGGAGAAATAAAGTTAGGAATGCTTACCTTTGAAGATGAACCTGTCGAGCCTCAATCTCTCCCTTTGCCAAGGTGCTTTGTAAGAGATTTTTGTGGTATGTAAAGATAACCAAGATAAATTATATATAGTCTACACAACCTATCTAAGCATCCAAAATACATATCCATAAGACAAGATCGATATATCTAATGAAAGTATGGAACCCTAAGCTTTATTCCTCAAGTATAATGGTCAATGCACAAATGTTCATTCGTAATTTTTCACTAATAATTATTATCTTATGAAATGGTGGGAAATTAACTTGTATATATAGATGGATATTTTACTAAATGATTTCAATAATGTCAATTGTATAGGGTCAACTCAGTCGACCCAATGTGTTTTTGGGAACAAATCACTAGGTCTGTGTTAGGTCAGTTAAAAGGCTAAGAAACCAAGAAAGTGAAAAATACCCCTACACTATATTAGGTTGACCTAATTGACCTAATATAATTGATAGTCAAAAAGGATGTTAAATCAAGAAAAGGAGGAATGGAAGGAGGAAAAGACTAGAATAGGTAGGACTGAGAAGAACAAATTTAGGGTAAATAATTTTAGGAAACAAGTGTGTAGATGACAAGTGGAAAAAGGAACAACAATCTTATGAAGCATCGATGGTCTACCCACTCCTTTCCTAATTCACCCCTTAAGTTATGTACTTAGAGTGATTGAGGCTCAATAGGTTCTTATGAGATAAAAAGTGTCAATGATCAATAAAAGTTTGAAAATATTATGTGTATACACAACCCATACTCAATAAGCACTTGGACTCATCCTTGTTCACCTTCTTGGGTCTTTGAAATGTCTTGATAACCCAAGAGAGGTTTAGTTTCCTTTACGAAGTGAGGCAATCAGTTCAAGTGGTGTGTCATATCAAAAAACACAAGGTGGTCCCCATCTCACACTATTTGAAGTTGTGTCAAGGCATCATTTTGTGTTAATTATGTATAAGAGTCTATAAAAATACTTAAGGTGGCCCTTGGGGTCTAAATAGACTCATGAAAGGTGATCTAACACACTACATCCTATATCTAGTCATATGTTCAATTGAAAATTATAAGAACATGTATAAATGGGGGTAAATTGTAGGAAATTATAGGATAGTTTGAGGAATAAAGATGACCCTTATTTAAGGCCTTAAAATACTTTAAGTCTCTTTAGCATATGTTAAGGCATTTTCCTTAAATTTATGTTTCATTTAAAATTATGCATATTCTACCTTATAAAGGGTGTCTAAACCATGTGCATTGTATTTTTATGACCCCTAAGACATCATTGAGCCATTATTAAGAGTTAAAAGTATCCAAAAGGACCTTATTATCACCATAATATCCTTATAAGGTGGTTTTACATGTGGAAAGAAGTTTTTAGGATTCAAATGCCTTTAATTTACCAAGAAGGGGCCCACACATGTGAAAAAATGACCCTTCAACTTCCATTCATCCATAATCTCTATTTTGAAAGCATTTTTGACTCGTAATTTCCCTCATCTTGCTCACTAATGGACTTTCAAGATATCAGGCCTAAGAAAATGCATGAAAATGATGTTTTATATGTGTTTTAAGACTTGTATAGTATAGTTATGGTCAAAAGAGTTCATACACTTCATGGAGAGTCTATTACAGGCATCTCAGAGAAGATCCAAGTCTCAAATATGTAGGGAAATGAATAAAACACAACAATATCTCCATCGAGCTATTGTCAAGCTCACAAGAGACAATTTGAGAAAGATGGTATGATCCATATAGGGGGAGTCAAATCCCAAGATCTTTGCCATAGGCAGGTTCTTAGTGGACTTAAAATCAATGGCATTTATTTGTAGATAAAGTCCCTGAGCTTTATGAATAATCACTAAGACCTCTAGGTGGTATTAATCCCTTTACAAACCCCATAAGTTTAACTATAAGTATATTTATCAAAAATTTAAGCTCATTGTGAAAAATTGAGCATGGATAAAGGTATCTAAATCCTTGATTAGTATTTTAAACCCTTCTAAGTAGGTTCTCATGATACTTGCAAGGATAGGTCAATACATAGTCTCCCTTATGGTAAGTTATAGTGATGTGTAAGGTTCCTATGTTTTCATGAAGGAACAAAGCATAAGGATGATTAGTGAAAGTTTACATGGCTTTCTCTAGGTTCATTACATACCTTACTTGTTTACCATTTTATTAGAATAGATCCCCTTCAAGCTCTTTAATGCTCACAATGTGAAGGAATGAGAAAGGTTCCAAACATGACCTAGTTATTCTCATGGAAGTCCATCGTCAAGCTAAGAGCATATGAATTATGTATTATTTAGGTTTTAGGGCTATTTGACATATAGAGGATCTCCTCTCTTATAATAAACTAGCCTCCTTATGGCTCTCAAGACAAAAATCCATGAACTAACTCCAAAATGCATTCATAATCCTTTTATAAGGTTTTATGATTTATTAACATTGTTGAACATTTTTTTGGACTCCTATGTTTCAATTTCTCCCTCAATATGCATTATTTATTAGATTCAAATGTATTTATTTGTTGAGAATCCAAATAGGGATGTTTAAGGTCTTAATAGGTGTTCTTAAATGAGAATTAATAGTTCACATGAATGTCCCCAAAATATATCTACTATGTAATGACTTCATCACACTATTTTCACTTCATAACAGGCTTTAGATTTCAAACTCAAAACTTCAAAAGGACTATGTGATGCACCTAGAGGTTTAAGTCCTCATGTAAAAACCTATGGGTGAGAGTGAGATGAAAATTATGTATAATATCATGAAAGGATAATGGAACTATGAGATAAGAATCTCAATCAAGTTTAGAAAGTCAAGTTTAGGCCCAACTTTCAAAGAGTTTTCCATTAATCACCAGCTACAACTAAGCCTATATAAATCTAAGAGAGCTCTATATACTTTTGAAGATCACTATCTTGATATAGACTACTAAGTTTCAAATAAGGATAACTAGGTTTCACATATGGCTTACAAAACCTTTCTCCTACTCATTGATCTATGGGAAGGCTCCAACTATGGTTAGTGCCCCTAATCACCATCTACAGGGCTACAAGCAAGTTGTCTCCAAACATATGAGTTAAATAAAACATATGAATTGAGGTGGGAGATAAAAAAAGGATCATGTTATATATTTTATATTTTTGAAAGATAAAATAGTATGAAATAAATGACTAAAACAAGTTAACCGAGGACTCCCTAAATTTGCATAAATAGTTAGCTTAATGCATACAAGTCTACCTATCAAGATAGGATACTTATGTTGGTTTGGATGAGTAAGGTAACACACTCTATGAAATGGTCCTATATTAGTGTTATTCCATCTGTATGGCCTTCAAAATCCTTCAAGATAGAGTCAGGTTAAGAGAGTTGTCTAGGGCTCATTGAGGGTTCATAACACACAAGCCTATGTGTGTATGTGTGACTAAGAGAGAATGTTGTTATAGGAAGTGTTGACCATTTTTGCCCAACAGGGAAAAAAATCAGTCCCCTTCTCCCTCTACTATTTGAGGCCAATTTATTTTTGATTTTGCACAAGTCCAGGAGTTCTACAGACTCTGTAGGTGCTTGGTTTGAGCTTTAAGTTCTTCAGCTTTGGTTCAATTAGCTAAGTTCAATGCAGATTTCAATCCACAAAGTTCAAATGGTTCAGTGGCTTTTAGTTCAACAAAGGGTTCATCGCTCAGTTCAAGCACCTCGATTTAATAATAGTTTGAACCATCAAACCATATTTAGTTGAATGGCTTGGTTTAACGAGTTTGGTTCAAAGCGAGTGGTTCAACATTTGGTTCAATCGGCTTAGTGCGCAGCATTGAGCCATTGAACCATTGAACCAAATTTGGTTCAATGGGTTGGTTTAACAAAGAGCCAAAAAAAAAGACTCGGGGAAAGTTAAAGCACCAATTCCCATGGACTTTGTCTGCAGGAAAAGGTCTGAAATAAACAAAGACCTATGGAAAGGGCTAAAAAGGAAAAGCTCGAAGTAATTTTCCAAGGACAATAATGGCCACGTGAATGTCAAATTTCATATAGCAAAATAGCTGTTTGCTTTCGAACTAAAAGGATGCCAACCATGGAAAAGGCCTAGAAATTCAGTGACCTGCTAGAAGATAGCTTGAGGGCCGAAAGAGCCAGAAAGAGACAAGGTAGGGAAAAGACAAAAGTGCCAGGTGTAGGAGCAGACATATAGTCTAAGTGGTGAAGGGAGGCATCAATTCTAGAAATTACTCCAGAAAGTGAAATAGTGCCTATGAATTGATCATTAGAAGGTGCGAACAGCTAGCAGTGCAACCAATTTTATTCATTTCACATTTATGAGTAGACAAACTATGTAATCACCTTGAAGAAGCAGCCTTACAAGCAGACAAAGGGGCACAACTCAATGATGTTTTGAGTAGCCTACTCTTCCCAATGCTCACAGGGCACATGTGTCACTTGTAAAAGGGGCACCAAAAGGCCTCCTTTCTTCTCCTATATATTGAGGACTTGTCATTTAAGAAATCATCTTCCACATTTGTAAAACGTAGCCCTGGCAAAATTTCACCTGAATCAATAAACGCATTTTTTACCTTTATCTTGTATAGATATTTTTGCGTATGTCTTGAGTGTTAGTTTGCATTTAGCCATTGTTTCTTGATTCTTTCACAGGTCCAAAACCAACATATCTATTGTCTAAAAGGTGAAATTTTTGTAGCTGACAAGGAGAGCTATATTCAGAAGTGCAAATATAGAAGAAATCACTTACAGTGTGCATTTCACAGCACCTTGGTGAATCTCTATTTTTTGTATTTTCCATTAAAGCCTCCTTGCTGAGTTTCTTTCAGCCTAGTCCTTATACCAAGTTTGAAGTGTATGTATGTGTTTGTCTAATTTTAAGTGTGAATGTGAGAAGGTCCACTTTATTTTGGTGCATCACCTCCTTAGAGTAGTTTGTTTTCCTGCAATCTTTCTCCCTTTTCACCCCCCATTATATATATATATATATATATATATATATATATATATATATATATATATATATATATATATATATATATATATATATATATGTATTATCACTTACTGGAACGAACATGATGCGTCAAAGGGAGCTAGCCCTTACCTAGAGACTCTCCCCTCTAGCTTCACTGGTCCCACAAGTGAGAGGGGAGTTTCCATAGTTGCATGAAGAAGGCAGGAGCTCAGCCTCCTACCAAGGGTACAATCTTCTACGTCAAAAGTTTTGGCACACCCAGTGGGACCAACTAGGATAGGTTTTGTCCAAAGAGTTGAAGAATTTTTGGTGTGTTCTTAAACCGACCAGCCTTTGGAGGCTTTGCATCAAATAACAATGGTGACTCTAAGTTAAATCTACTAGTTAAGTAGCTTGGTGCCATTAGAAATCTTACTTTTATATGTATAATTCTTTTGTGCAGAATCATGGGTCTTGTGCTCCTTCATATGACTTCGATCAGACTCAAAATTTTTATAGAATCACCTCAAGCAGCTCTCCTAGTTGCCCTGTAATGATAAGGGAAATGGCACTGGAGTTGGAGAGGTAGACAATGGAGATTGACAAACTGGAGGAGCAGTATGGGTATCAACAGGAGCTGATGTATAAAGAGGAGTGTTTGTTTAGGCAAGCATAGGCCTTACAATCCATGGAAGAGGAGGTAGTAAAATGGAGAAATCCATTTATTCAAGGCAGTCAGCCTTGTGTTCCCCTTCTTATTCTAAAAAAAGCCCCCTCTTTTGCACCAAATCCTTTCTATCAGATAGCACTTACTCACTCCAACTCATCAAATGCATCTGCTCTCAATCCCATGCGCCTGACTTTCCAACATCAAAGGGAACTAGAGCAACCCCCCATGGAGATCAATCTCCTCAATTCCTTATATTGTGAATCTTCCATTAAGGGGAATACCACCAGCTAACATGTCCCTCTTCTAGAGACCCTTCCAATGCATCAACAGTCTCTTCCTTACATTCCTCAACCTCCCCAAGTCTTTCAAGGTGATGTGTAGATTCCAAGTTGGAGGAAGGAAGTCTAGGAACTAGCCCGGAGCTTTGAAGAGGATGATGCTGGTGACCTCTAAAAAAGACTCTTTTAGGATAATCTAGCCAAGCAAATTAAAGATTTAGAGGCTAGGATGAGACTGCTTCTTGAAAGAGAGATAAAACTTCCAAACTTGGTAGAGGAGCCTCGGGACCTTGGAGAAAACAAAGTTACTACCTGTTCACAGGAGCAAAATTCTAATTCCAAGATCTTGAATTGGGGAAAAATAGTAGAATCATGGGATAGGAAGGAGGAGAAGTAAGGTTTTTCTCAAAACCTTAAAGAAGCCAAAGCTTCTCCTGCTCATGATAATGTTGATGACCTCCAGGAAAGGCTCCTTCAAGAGGATCTAGCTAGGAGAATTGTAGAGTTAGAATTTAGAGAGAGATTCCTCAGCCAATGTGTGATGGATGATTGAGACCAAAAAGCACATTCCATGTCTAAACACACCCCACCTACACATTTCCAAGAGAGATATCAGGCCACACCTGATATTGATGAAGTGCTGACCCAGTGGAAGGAGGAGAATCATTTGATTCTAGCTCAAGGACTGCCTCCTCTTCCACGTGTTTTTCCCACTTCACCCCTTCTCAAGGAGGAACCTATTTTTCAAGAGGCAAGAGAGGAGTAGAAGATATAAGCTGTAGTTTTTCAAGGGGTTATCATGAGTGATAGTGAAGAAGAAATCATCATTGACACTTCTTGTGAAGACACCATCAACAATGGAGAAGACTCAGGTCACGCATATATGTAGATGTTCCAACAATACAAGGAGGAACAAAAGAATAGTGAGTTCTCTTCCCCCTTGTTTGATGAACTTGCTATTTTGATGATGAGGATGACTACGCTGAGGAGCCTGAGTTGGAGGAGGAAAAGGAGAGGTCTGCCTTCCTTGAGGAAAACTTTGAAGAAGAAAGTTTTGAATAAAGAGGCGATGTTATGTGGGATGAGCAATCATTTTGTGAGTCCATTTTAGACATCATTACAGTCACCTTCTTAAAGAAGGCCAATAGGAAGTAGAGGATGAGTCTGACAGGATCTATAATGAGGCAGAAGGAAATGGGTCAGACTATGATGCGTTGTAAGGGGATTATGCACATCAAAGGGATAATGGTGATGATCCAACATCCATTGATTCCTTGGTGATAAGCACCAATATGAAGGACCAGCATTCAACAAGCCTCCAGGGACAAGAAGAATACATGTATGTTGGAGGCATGTTTGAATCTAATCCACTCAAATTCCAGCCAAACTAGGTGACAGGCAAGAGGAACAAGTCACCAACTCTCTTTTTCATTCAGCTACTTGCTTGGCACCATAAGTCTTCTTTCCAAGAAGGGGAATTAAGAAATTTTCCCTTTGATCTAGGAGGGAAGCAAATATTCTTAGTTAGCTATACATAGTAGTTTGTTTTTAGTTTCTTTCCTGCTTTCCCTAAGTGCAGTTGCATAGGTAGTGTTTTTTATCCTTGTGTGTTTCCATTTGTGTGTGGGGTAAAAAAGCTTCATGTTTAATTCTTGGATCTTTTGGGGCTGTTGTTAACTTTGTTTAAGCTACAATCTAACTCTGTGCTCAATGGATTTTTAAGGCAACTGGGTTCTAAGCATGGCAGGCATGCTTCCCCTGGGAGGCACCAATCTGTTGACCATTTTTTCCCAACAGGGCAAAAAATTGGTCCCCTTCTCCCCCTACTATTTTAGGCCAATTTATTTTTGATTTTGCCCATGTCTAGGAGCTTTACAGATTCTATAGGTGCTTGGTTCAAGCTTTAAGTTCTTCAGCTTTGGTTCAATCAGCTAAGTTCAATGCAGATTTCAATCGATAAAGTTTAAATAGTTTAGCGGCTTTTAGTTCAATAAAGGGTTCATCGCTCTATTCAAGCACCTCGATTCAACAATCATTTGAACCATCAAACCATTGAACCAAATTTGGTTTAATGGATTGGTTTAATGAGTTTAGTTCAAAGGGAGTGGTTCAACATTTAGTTCAATCAGCTCGGTGCGCAGCATTGAACCATTGAACTGTTGAACCAAATTTGGTTCAATGGGTTGGTTCAATAAAGGGCCGAAACAAAGACTCGGGGAAAGTTAAAGCACCAATTCCTGTGGACTTTGTCTGTGGGAAAAGGTCTAAAATAAACAAAGACCTGTGGAAAGGGATGAAAAGGAAAAGCTCGAAGGAATTTGCCAAGGACAATAATGGCCACGTGAATGTCAAATTTCATACAACAAAATAGCCATTTACTTTCGAACTAAAAGGATGCCAACCATGGAAAAGGCCTAGAAATGTAGTGACCTGCCAAAAGATAGCCCGAGGGTTGAAAGATTCAGAAAGAGACAAGGTAGGGAAAAGATAAAAGTGCCAGGTGTAGGAGCAAATAGATAGTCTAAGTGGCGAAGGGAGGCGTCAATTCTAGAAATTACTCCAGCAGGTGAAATAGTGCCTGCAAATTGACCATTAGAAGGTGAAAATAGATAGCAATGCAACCAGTTTTCTTCATTTCAAATTTATGAGTATAAAAACTATGTAATCACCTTGAAGAAGTAGCCTTATAAGCAGACAAAGGGGCACAACTCATTGATGTTTTGAGCAGCTTGCTCTTCCCAATGCTCACAGGGCACATGTGTCACTTGTAAAAGGGGCACCAAAAGGCCTCCTTTCTTTTCCTATATATTGAGGACTTGTCATTTAAGAAATCATCTTCCACATTTGTAAGACGTAGCCCTGGCAAAATTTCACTTGAATCAATAAATGCATTTTTTAGCTCTATCTTGGATAGATATTTTTGCGTATGTCTTGAGTGTTAGTTTGCATTTAGTCATTATTTCTTGATGCTTTCATAGGTCCAACACCAACATATCTATTGTATAAAAGGTGTAATTTCTATAGCTAACAAGGAGAGCTATATTTATAAGTGTAGAAATAGAAGAAATCACTTACAGTGTGCATTTCACAGCACCTTGGTGAATCTCTATTTTTTGTATTTTCCATTAAAGCCTCTTTGCCGAGTTTCTTGCAGCTTGGTCCTTATACCAAGTCTGAAGTGTATGTATGTGTTTGTCTAATTTTAAGTGTGAATGTGAGAAGGTCAACTTTATTTTGGTGCATCACCTCCTTAGAGTAGTTTGTTTTCCTGCAATCTTTCTCCCTTTTCACCCCCCATTATATATATATATATATATATATATATATATATATATATGTATTATCACTTACTGGAATGAACATGATGCATCAAAGGGAGCTATCCCTTACCTAGAGACTCTCCCCTCTAGCTTCACCAGTCCCACAGGTGAGAGGGGAGTTTCCATAGTTGCGTGAAGAAGGCAGGAGCTCGGCCTCCTGCCAAGGGTGCAATCTTCTGCATCAACAGGAAGAAGTGGAATAAAACATAAATAAGTGTTGAAAAATATTGAAAGTACATTCCATGGGGGTTTAAAACTATTTTAACATTAAGGAAAGAAGGAAACAAAACCACTCAAGTCTTTGGCATCAACTAGTCTGAATACTGAGTAAACACCAAGGATGGTCATAACACACCCAAAGAGGAAAAATAATAGAGGTAAAAGCATGAGATATTATAATAATATGGAAATGGTTTAAGTTTCATACAAAGGTATTATAATAAGGTCTTTATGACACCATAAACACATATAGGTGTCTCATTCTCTTGAGGCTTAGTTCAGGCCTATCAGGCCTAAAACCCTTCTTAAGCCCTCAGATTCCTAGCTCCACTCTTGTGCCATATATAGTTCATCAAGAATATATAAGGAAATAAAAGGATGTTTTATTTTGTAAAATTTCTTAATAAATGTGTTATATTCATAAGAAGGTAGGGAAAGTGGCAATTTGGCCTAACTACCTCCCTAAAGCCTCATCACCCTAGTTTGTCATTTTCAGTTGCTATTTCAAGTACTCAAAAATAACCATATAGGATGCATGGTACCAAGATATAATATGGATATTTGAAAGTTTATATTTAATCAAAATTCATGAAATTAAGTTTTCAATCTAAGGATTAACTCTATGAACCATCATTAATATGGTAGGCCACTCTAAACCCTCTGAAACCCTAATAGAAAACCTGATGGGCAAGAGAATCTTCTTGATAATTCCAATGACCATAATGAACCATGAAAACATTATTAAGACACCTATAGGTCACATTTTCTCTTTTTACACCAATAAAATTTGCACATGCAAGGAAAAAATGTGCAAAGAAAGAGTTTATGAGGGTTAGTTTTTGGTTTGTTGTCATAATTCCAAGCATGTTGAGGGTCCTAAGTGAATATAAGAGACTATTGGTATTGCATATAGGTGTAATGGTTCTAAAAAAAACACTCCTAAACTCCCATAGTAGTGCATACACTCTTAATAATCAAACTTGAACTTAATTAAGTAGATGACCTTCTTTTACATAAGGGGAGGAGTGTTGTAGGCCTATCCACATAGTGATGAGACTCTCAAAGGAAGTAACATTATTTAAAAAACCTCTTCAATCCATTATCAAACTCATCACTCACCTAAAATCCTCTTAGTACTAGGTCTCTCTCCTACTAGGAGGATAATGCATTGAATGGGCTAAGAATGGCATGGAAGTTGGTAGCTAGGCAAGTAATGAATAGGTTCAAGCAAGTAATTACCTCTAACAATGAGTGCATGATCTATCATTTCATGAAAAGGAGTGATGGATTAGTTTCAAGGTGAATGACATCTTCATGGAGTTAGCTATGATAAAAAATAGACCATCCACCACACCTCTAGACCCAAGGGCTCATTGAATATCATTTTACATCAAAGGCAATGCATATGAGAGGTCATAGAGATATTACTAATCCTTATTCATATTTGTAAGTAATTTTTAAGTGGATGAGGATAATTATGGACTCTCTTCCATACTTATATGCCACATTATCCTTCTCTCCCCTTCTCATATTCTATAAATTGGTCTTCAAAAGGTATTGTAAGGATCCCTTAGCTGGGTATGAATAAACTCTACCCAAATTATACCTTATAACCTTTGAATTAATATAAATATTTTTTTAGCTTATCCATGCTAGTTTAGTGTGATTTATACTTATTTATTTGCATAAGTGGTTGAGTTATTTTCACAAGTGGCTGAGTCATATCTCCCTTTGTAAGTCCTTGTTTCTCACCTAGTTGTTAAGAGATTGTTCTATGTAGGTCATATGGTGTGTGAAAGTGTTAGTGACTATGCTTGGAGTTGAATATAATTGGTAGTGTCTTGAATCATACCTCCCATTCATTACCTTTAGGTTTTAGTCATCTATCATAGCCTCCACATGAAGCATTAATGCTTAGGAGTATTTTAGAGAGAGTGGTTCAGTCAATAGTCCTTGGCTTTTTCATAATTATCATTGAAGGGTGAAATAGAGGGGACACAACATGTTGGTGTATCACCTCCCATAGCTTAGGTTTATTTCATGCATCTTTCTATCCATTTACCTTGACAAGTAGGTTAGTCTAGGAATTTAACCTAGATGATGCATTAGGGTAACTAACCCCAAAACTAGAGGTTCATCTCACTCAATAGGTTACCCACACCTAGAGGTGATCCCATTGTATTAGCTGGATGAGGTAGGTTTGCAACACCTTTGACTCAAGGGTGAAATGTATATTGATAAAAATTAGTGCAATTGATATTTTGGAAATTAAAACTATTTCTAAAATTTTCAAAGGTATATTAGAGTAAATACGAAAGGTTTGATGAACATATTTAGTCAAGGAAAAACTTAATTTTGGTCATAATACAGACCTTGATTATAAATCTTAAGGACTACCAGAACAAATCATGAAGAAATATTATTATGCCTCCCTATCTACTCCCTCATTTGAAATATATTTTCATGGTTTAAACATAATAAATTATTTAGATTGTTATATAGTTTTAAGAAAACTTAATATAGAAAGTAGTGAAACTAAATATGAAATCAAATGTATAAAAAATGAAAATAGTCTAGGAAAACATGGAAGATTTAACATAGGAAAGTAAGATATCTACTCTAAAAATTAGGAAACCTAATATAATATTATTTATACATGTGCACTCACATTCATTCAAAATCATATCCATTTGGATCAACCATTAAATAATTTTTTAAAAACTATCCATTAATGGGAAAAGTGAGGTCATTACCTTGGAGGTCATTTAGATGAAATGCATTATTACTTAAGATTTCATATATTCGGTATGGTTGAATCTATAGAGTGAAATATCATGCTACCATTTTTTCATGTGACTTATCCCATAAAATAACTAGGTATAAAATCCTAAAGGCCTTAATTTTATATCTTTTTATCAATCTACCTTTTTATAATGTCTTGATGTTTATTGCAGTTATGTTGTGGTTAAATTCATGCATATTCCATATGAACTATGTCAAGTAGTTTGGATTGGATTCTTTCATCTTCTCCCATATAGTCTTGTATGAATTGATATGTTGGTGGTTTAAGAGTGATAGGTAAAATTAGCTATTGTCCATACACTATAAGGAAAGGCGAAGCCTTGTTTTGTCTATCGATAGTGCATATTTCAATAGTAGGCACCATTCCATGGGTTTGTCTTGTGCTAATTTTTTAATGGCATCCATAAGATTTTTTTTTGTAGATTATACATCTCCATTTCCTTGAGGATAATAATTTGATGAAAAATTGATTGTAATCTAGTTATCATGGGCCCATTCTATAACTTCAACTAACTGAAAAGCTAGACCATTATCACAAACCAACAAAATTGGGGTCCCAGACTTGGTGAGTATGTTTTATTCTATAAGTTGTATCACATCTTGGGTCTTGGAATTATTTATATCTCTAAATTTTGTCTATTTAGTGAAATAATTAATGATTGTTAGGATAAATTGGTGACCTGCTAAATAATTTATGTCGATCACCCCAACAAATTCAAGACCCCATTGAGCAAAAAGTGTCCCTAAATGATTATTTATAAAGGCATAGTAGCATGCGATTCTATTTTATCAAATAATTAACATTCATGGCATGGATTGACATGATTATGGACATATTTAAAAGTATAGGCCAGTAATATCTAATTCTCAATATATTATGAGTTATTTCACTACTCAAGGGATGCCTACTACCTATTTACGATTGTAGATTATTTAGGATGTCTTTAGCCTCCAATTTTGAGTGAGACACACTTTAAATATATTCCCTCATAATTATTTATATACAATAATCCATATTTTATCATGTAATGGGTTGATTTGATCCTAAGCACTCACCTTTGTTCTCTATTTATCTCAAGGGTACTTATTCCTATGAGTAAGTATTAGATGATGTGGGTATAACAATCACCACTAGCTAATTACATCTCATTGATCTATTCGATACGAATGCATGGATATATCTTAGTCATGATCTATCTAATACCTTAACCACATACCATATTGGATGGTTTGATTTCAAGATTAAACTTCTATAGTTTTTCCATTAACTTACCTCTTTTCTAACCTAATTATTTATGTCAAAGCATGAACTTGAAAGATGGATATGGGACAATGAAATATGTATTATTCTTGAGAATGTAATGCTTGAAATTCTTTATGGATTTGATTAATGCATATATTTTCTTATCTATCATTGAATATTTTAGCTATGCATCCTTCAAATTAGTACTCATGAAGGTAATTGGATGTGTGTTATCATTTACATTTTGCATGTGTACCATTGTTATGGTGTGTTATGAATAAAATGAATAAATAAATAATTATTTAGTAAATTCTTGGCTAATTAGAGTTAGGGTTTTATTAATATCAATCTTAATATATTGAAATGCCCTTTTGCCTTCAATTGTCCATTCTATTTTAGCATATTGATTCAACATGACATTTAGTGGCTTGATAATTTTTGAAAATATAGAAATGAAATTCCTCACACAGTTTATCTTACCAAATAAAGACTAATTATTTCTTATTGTTAAGGGGTGTTATCTTGGAAATGACCTAGACTCATTCTAGGTCAATGGAAATCCCATCTTTGGTAATGACATGGCATAATAGTTTCTTTTCAATATCTCCAAATATGATATTTTTTGGATTGAGTGATACTCCATATATTCTACACTTGTCAAATACCTTAATTAGATGATCTACATGATCAACTATATTATTTGAAAACACTAGGAGGTCATCCATGTAGATGATGATGCACTTGTTGATGATTCTTTGTAAAATGAAGTCCATGTCCCACTATAAGGTTGCTCTAGCATTAATTAGACTAAAAGGCATCCTTTTATATGCAAAAGTGCCCCACTTGGTAGTGAAATTGGTCTTTATTCTATCTTCTACATCTACTAGCACTTGTTATAGACTGATAAACCATTTAGGAAGGACACCATCTCATATCCAATAACCATTTTAATTACCTCATCTAAGGAGGGAAAATGATCATTATCCTTTTTTAATTCTCAATTTAAGTTCTTGAAGTTGACATATGGTTTGATTTTTACATTCCTCTTCTTGAAAATTACTATGTTAATGACCTAGGTGGAATGCCTGATTAGAAATTTGATCTTAGCATCCAATAAATTTTAAACTTATGTTTGAATGAGGGGATCTAAAATTATTTTTACTAGCCTCTATCACTTCTTGAAGGGATTGTGTTTAGATTAAAGGGATAGTGTGTGTGATGACCTTGGGATCAAATATTTTTAGGTCTTCATATGTCCAAGATATCACATATTTTTATTCTATCAGCAAACCTTCAAATTTTGTTTCTCACTTTGCATGCAAATCTAGCCAATATTTACTTACTGAAGATGTTGGTCCATTCCTAGGTTATCCTTGATAAATCATATTCATTTAATTTATACTATTTCTACTTTTTATCTTGTGGATCCATGTTAAATTATCACTCTAGTGAGACCATTCCCATAGGTATATGATTTTATCTTATCTATAATATGCCATATTTACCAAGTATTTTGTGTTCATAGGTTTAAAATCCTTTTCATCTATGATTTAAGAGTTAAAGAATATATAATTTTTCATAAATTGTATGATCTACTGATCATCATCAAATACTTATAAGCTATCCATATTATCTAGGACAAAAGGTCTTAGAACCAACTCTTTATACAACTTCTACATTTTTGACTCATAGAGTGGTGTTAAGTTGGTAGCTAAAGCTACTAGTGAATCTATTATCTAATTTTATTCTCTTGAAACAAATATAATATTAAAGTATTTGAATGATTCAATCAAACCCCATGATCTATGTTTATATTTATTCAAGTAAGTTTACATTGATATTTATTTTTGATCTAGTTGAAAACTAGATCTAAATCACCAAATATATACAACTACTTGGCATGTGTTTCAATGCAAAATATAAGCCTAGAGTCAGAGCTTCATACTCATCTTGATTGTTGGTACAAGGGAATTGTAATCTATATGAAACAAGATTTTATTTCCCTTCTAGTTTGATTAATGATATGAAAACACCTAAACCTTTATTTGATCAAGCATTATCAAAGTGTAAAGCTAATAGATGTGAAGAACCTTTACACTCTTATTCATGAGGTTCATGTTTTATGGTGAATGTGTAAACACTTGCATGTGAAGATGTAAATTCAACATCTCATTTTTGTCATTATATTCCATGATATGGTGCTTCCTCATTGGTTCTTGGTCTAATTGAATATGATTAGATATTGTTTTACATGGTAACAACATGTGTGATAAGCCTATTTTCATATATCCATTCAACATCTTTGACCAATTTGACCAATCATGGCTCAACAACAAGTTGTAGGGTTTAGGAATGCTAATGTATATAATCTATATGTATTTTTGCACATGTAGCTTCAAGTTAAGTTGAACGTGTAATTTGTCAACCCCTAAATACATGACACATATGTATTATCAAGTTGTAGCATCACCCTTTTGGATTTATCTAGGGTCAAACCATTTTTATTACATATAGTTCTAGGCATCACATTGGTTGAGGTACCTAAGTCAACTAAACAATTATGCACATTCTTACCAAACATTCTGATGGTTAACATAAAAAGTGGTACCTCAAAATTTTATTTATAGATAACCATGTTGGTATGAGTAGCCTTAGATTTGTTAGTGGATGGTCTCCTAGTAAAAACTTTGAGTAATAATTCTCTTTATTCAATAATTTGAGCTAGCTAGTGGAGACTAATATTTTCCTTGATCCTCTTCATGTATTTAACTATATTGTATCTTCCTTTATTTTATATTTCAACACTTTATAGCTGATCATTTCATTTTGAGGGAGGTGGATTACTATTTGACTTAGAAGTTGGAAGAGTGGTATCACTATTTTTTAGATTTGTTGATGTAGTAATAATCTATTTATTATTCAAGTTATAGTTGTTTATATGGAGCTATAAAAAGGCATGGATTTCATTTGTATTATCTTTAGGTTAATTCTCATCTTTCAATGAAAATGAAAAGTCATATGTTTTTAAGACCATCCTAGAAGGACCTATAATAGATGAATAATATAGATTTGACATATTTGTAAAGACTTCATGTTTATCTACTTCCTTTAGAAAGATCTCAAAAGTGGTGCAAAAATCTATGCAGTCTAGTTCACCATGTTATGATGTATTTTGGAATCATCACCAATTAGGAAGTGTTACTTCCAAGATTTTTATTTTAATCATCTTTTTAGGTGGATGATGTTTTTTGTTGTTTCCAAATCAATTAAAAGGCCTATTTTATCCTTGATATGCAACATTATAATTAGCATTTTACCCATGGTGCTTCCCATTCACTTATGCATGCTCAAAAAATCATTACTCAGATTTTGTTCCATTCATTAGATAATATCCAATTATACTTTTATGGAATTAGAAGCAATACCTTATATAATAGCAATATTCACTAGTATCAATGATTGGTTTTAATTTTAATGATTAGATGTAAACACATGATTATTTAGAAAACTAAGGTGATGGTTAGGTGGAGCATGGTCCAAAGGAAATTGTCTATGGGGTTGTTATTTCTCTTCTTCATTAGAGATAAAATATCCTTTCTCTACTCCAATTCAACATTCCCACCTTCTACCACCAAATTTTTTATTCTAACCTTTCTCAATGTATTCATTTATCTATCAAAATGGAATCATACTATTGGTTTCTTAGTGATTATTAATTCCTATCTACCTGATCTTCTTGAAAATTTTGAATCCATGAGGGGATCTACACCATAGATTATGGTTCTGTTTGATCTATATATGTAAATTCATAAGGAGATTATCCTGGAAGATGCATTAAAACTATATTAAGATGTGTTTTAATTCTATGAGGGAAGGAATGGAGTTTCTCTAACTAGTGACCTCCTTTTGGGCTTGTGTATCTATAATCTATTTAGTCTTGCCTAATGCCCTATACACTGAAACCATGGATGAGTCTATCTAGGTTGCTTGGTCAATTGACATACCTAATTGTGTTGATAACCTAAGAGGTGTATTCTATGTGCAAACAATAGAAGTATCCAAAATATTTTCAAAATGCACTTATTTCTGTGGTTCATTAGGCTAAGGGTCAGTCTGAATAAAAATGAATAAGTCATAAGAGTATTAAGTAAATTTTTCATATAATATATGATTGATGTTTGGGTAACTCAAATAGTAATATAAGTGATAGAGGAATCCTTAATAGGATAATTAATAGGAGGAAAAGACCAAATATAAGAACTTGGGCTATGGTAGATAAAATCAACATTGTGGCTATCTAAGACTTATTTAGTGTGATTAAAGAATGTAAAGAATGGGTGATCCCTATTATATTAATTGTATTATAGGTAATTAAATAAGTTATGAAATAATCAATAACTTTAGTATTCACATTTTGGGGGAAAGTAACAGGGATATTTGTTGCTATATTTATTTACTTTATAACCTGAGATTGAGAGCTTGGAGGTGTAGTCGATAGTGATCCCTAAATATGGACTTCTTGTTTATAATCTACCTCATATTTCATATCTCTTTCTTTTTCTCATAATAACTTAGTTACAACTAATTCAACCTTTCCTTACTCAATCTCCTCAAAATCTCCACATATCTTTGTTTCCCTAGATTCACTCTCTTCCTTTGCATCTTCATCTATTTCCTTAGAAAGTTTAATGTCTTCTTTGAATAACCGTTCTTCTTATTCATCTTCATAATATATTTCAATAGGTTCTATTTATTTTTGTAACTTAAGCTCTTACTCTTGTTCAATTTCTTTCTCATCTTTTTCAGGCTCCCCCTTAGACTCCCCATATAGAGGGGATCCTCTAACAAGTAAACCTTTAGAAGACCTTTTTTATTCTTGTATAACTTTAGGAGACATAAGAAGAGTCATATGATTCCTTTGTTATGTCTTTAGAGGTTTTTTAGGAGGAGTAAGAGATGGTAATGAAGTGGGTGGAATAGAGGATGTATGGGTTACAAGGGTGGAAGGTGGAGGTGAAGTGGGAATGGTTGTAGCTATGGGTGCATCCAAGGTATGGAACGGTAATGCATGCGTAATTTTGATAAGAAATTGAGATAAAAATGAAAGGATGTTTAACTATTTCACTATAGCTAATGGAGGTATGGTTTTAAAATAGATTGACCATGTAGCTATGATGGGACCTAAATATTTATTTGTGCTAGATGTAGGTAGAGGAGGAGTAGAAATAATTTAAGGTATGGGGAAAACTTGGGCCTTACCAGATCTATCTTAAAATTTACCTCCACAAATAGACCTACTTCCTCATATTGATTAGTTTATTTTCTACTCTTGTCTATGATGGAGACCCACGAATTGGTGTAAAGGTCCATTACTTTCTATCTATCATCTTAGATTCATCCTATGTGATTGTAGGATCATATTGGATCCTTTAAACTACTATTATAAACATTTCAACACTATGCATTTTAATAACAACATCACTATCATTTTGAGCATTCATGAATATAAAATCATGGATGCATGATTGATGCCCATAAGTAATTTAAACCTCTTTCTCATATTTATTTAAGTGCTATTTTACATTATTCCTAGGATCCTAAGATCTAAAAGGTGTCATCTTCAAACCATAGTGCATTCTAATTTTTTCCACATAGTTAAGGTGCTCCCATATTATATATTGTATGTGGCTGATGCTAAGAAGGGTTGGGTATAGATCTCCTTATCTATCACCCCTCAACTAAACATATACACTATCAACCAATTGTGTAATAATTTCTTGTTCTACCACATTATCTAGAACAAGATGTGGAAAATATAGAGGTTGCTAAATGATGCCCTCTATCCTAATTATAATGCACTATGGGTAGTGTATATACATAATATTTTCAAACTTTATCAATTACCAATGCTTTCTCTGTTATAGGAACCCATCAAATCTTAATATCTCTGAGTGCACAGCTTAAGAGGTGCACTGAGAAAGGGGTGGGTAGACCATTTGTGTTTTTTTAGGAATTTTATCCCTATAATACCACTTTCTATCAATCCAACCATATCCTAATAACATTTTCCTAAGTTTTTCCTTCTCTTTTATGATGGGCATCATTGTTACCCCTTCATTTAACCAATAGTGTTTGTGCCATTTCTTACCAGGGCCAGTGTCCAAGGTTGTTTTTAGTAAGGTATCTATTGGTTTTAACTAACAATGTTATTTTGAATTTTTTGGTGTTGTACTAACCTAAGTGTCTACTCCTAAAATCTAAACTAATGCTTGAAATAAATACACTTACTTGAAATGTAAACATGAAAAACTATTGAATTGAATAATTTAAAAGCAACAACAAAATTCTATAAAGTAAACACATTGAAATCCAATATAAAATCCACACTTTGAAGCTAAGTTTCATAATAAAGGTTACTAAAATTAAAGGAATTATAAATGCTTATTCAAAAATTGAAAGCACACACATTAATAATCTATTCTGACCTAGAAATTATTAATATAATCACACAAAGTATTTAAAGTAATTATTAATTGAAAATAAATAAGAATTAAACTTATAAATACCAAGAGTAATGTCATATCTCCTTAAGGAGTGGGCCCTTGCTCACCCTTGGATTCAGGGTTAAATCAACTTAGTCTTTAAAATGCTATCTTAATACATATAATGAAAAATTAATCATCTACAAAGTCTTCTTATATTTAAAATAAAAATTCTTACAATATTTATACACACTATAAATAGAGCATGGATATACCTTTTATTGGGTGCAAAATAAACTGACTATCTTAAAAATAGGGTAACAACTTAATTATCCAAACAATATGATATTTAGAGAGATTAGTTTGTTATGGATGAAATAGAATAGAGCATTCCAAAAAGATCCGCATGTGGTTAGGAATATCCTTGTGGGATTTTTAACTACATCTTATATCCATATTTGATCACCAAATCTTACATACAATATATCCATATCATCTTATCTAAAGCTATAACATTTATCAACTAACTTCCATAAATGGAAAGCTATACAAAAAAATAAATCTATGTATAGATATGTTTGAAAAAACAAAGTATCTTAGAGGAGTCCTAGATCATTATGGAATATTTGGAAGAGCTTTTAGAATGCCTTATAATATGTTGTGGATAAATTATTAGTGAGTTGTGAGAATCTAGATCATGACTATTGTAATCTATAGCATGACTATTGTAATATGTAGCTGTCTATCAATGTCTATAGAATGCCTAATAGAATTTGGAGCTACACTCAAATGATCAGTTCTTGGTTATGGAAATTCCTTGTCTCCATGAGATCATAGTAAAACTTCTATTTACATGATATCATAACTATACATATTAAAATATGGAAGACTAAACATGCAAATAGTTAGAACATCATGCAAAGAATGCTAACTTGGACTCACATGAGCTTATAAAGATAAAATCATCCATTTTTATAACTTAGGCTAGTTATAAACCATAAGACTACATGAAATGATAATCTTAAATGACATGTTTATGGATATGAAGTATCATGGCTATAATGAGTCATAGTGTGGACTAATCATTTCTACCACACCTTACCTTTTGCAAGTCCCATTACAAAATAACTTCTCCTTTCCTCATAAGTGTGAATACTCTCTTATAGATTGAGACTAAGGTCATATATGGAGTAAAAATCTTGGAATATTCTCTCATGATGAGAAGTAAACCCCATATATATGTTATAAAAATGAATCCAAACAACAAACTATTCCTTAGATTTTGGCCTTATAGTCTGCCATGGAGATATAGGAGAGAGTAAGAGAGGTTGCTTAAATCTCATCCATATCCAATGTTTTTATCTCATTCTTGAAGTACATTAGTAATTATTTTTTTGATGGCCTCAACCATTCTAAGGGTCCATCTGATAGTAGTAGGAAATATAACTTCTCTTCACTTTAAAGGGATTGGTAACAAATTCTAGTGTTGACTACAGGGAGTCACTATTTGGTGAAAGAAATGTTGGAAAAATAATTCAAAATTGATAATGCCATCCTAAAAAGAATAAAGATAATGATAATAGATTTAAAACCATTGATAATAGAAAATTTGAAATTTTTCCAATATCTATTATACATTATTAAACTGGGGTCTGATACATATACTAACTTCTCTTGTAGTGTTTATGTGGTCATTAAATATATCCTACTATGTTATTTGATTCCTGTTGGTAGAGAGAAGAGATCTCAATTTAAAATCTCCAAAAAATAAATTTACCAATACATTATTAGTGTTCCCTAAACTAATATCATATAGATAAAATTCACATAATATTTACTATCGATCAAGAGTTTTATTATGATAGATTGTCAATAATTCTTCACTTGTATCAATCTGATGTGGAAATCCACAAGAGATCTAGAGTAACTAAAATATTAAAAATTACTCATGCAAGAATAAATTGTAAGAATTGTAAGGACTCCTAAAAGCTAACAATTTTTCACCAAGTTTATAGGTAAACCAAATGGTTTGTCTTGATTGTTCTTCATGTTATTGTGCATGTGTCAAATCTTCCTCTAATTTTTATTTCTCCTTCTCAAGAATTTTTTTCTTCTTCTTCAATTCTCTAAGCTCAGAGTAAACTTACTCCCAATGACTTCTAACATTAGGGTAGGATAGAGTAGTTTGTTAACTTTATTCTACCATGGGTTTGAGAGGCACATTATAAGAGGTTAAAGCTATTTGGGCCTTCAATGTGATATTCTCCTATTCAATTTTGGAATATTTATCCTCAAAGATATATTATCTTCTTAAAGTGTTTTGGTGTAGGTCCACATATCAATAATGTAATTTTTATATTCATCTAACTTCTTAAAGGATTAAGTTTGAATTCTTTCTATTTATTTCAAAAAAAGAAAGATGATAAAATCCTTACTTTGGGCTGAAGATATTATCTCAACAATATCTTTTGCATTCTACTTGATTATGGCTTCCAACTAGGATAATGCTAAGGCATGCTATAATTCTACATCATCTATTTCTTTAGAGGGTTGAGATTATTTATCAATCATTATAGCTTTACTTTTTTCAATAGATATATGTGTGGAGGTAGTAGGAATAGTCTCAAAATAGTCTCTACAAAATCATCTTATGGAAAAGGAGTTTCCACTTCCTCTTTATCTCTTGCTACATTGGTATTAGTATTGGGTACTTGTCTTAGACTTTAAATATTTTTTGTATCCATTCCTTCATCATCAAAAGTAGCTATTCTAATTTTATTCTTCTCTTCTGAGTGATAAGAAGAATTTCTTCATGTGAGGCTTCTGAAGGTGTTAGATATGAAACAAGGTTTACTAGTGGTTCATCTTATATGATTTGAATGGGTTCCTATGCATAAGTAATTTTGGAAGATGGATTAGGGTTTCTTGTGGAAGACCTAAGTCTTAATTTTCTACTTGGCTCTGATGGCACAATTACATTGAGGGGAAATGGAGGTGTAAGTACAATAACCCTAATAGTTATATGTATACTTTGAACTGACCCAAAAGTAACCACTTTGGATGAATAAAACCTTGGTGGATCCCTAAATATTTAATCAAGAGGATTTCATGGTATTTTTAAAGCAAGTTTTAGGTATTTCCTCTTTTTCCCTTCATGAAAAGAAATTTAGGATTATATGGCCTACTCCTACTATAGAAAATAAAGTTGGATTATTAATTGAATGAGCCATGATGGTAGATGTAAGATGGATTATTAGGGTACCTCAGCCATGACTTGAATGGATCCTAATAAAAAGGAGGGTAAGTTGATTCAATATTGGGGTTATTTCACACCACACCTTAGATGAATCAATAATCTCACTATGATACAATTCAAGACACTACACTGACCCTCATAAGTTAGGTATTTGATAATATAAAAAGATATAAACCTCAAAGGTTTAGACAAGGAATCTATGTTGATACCTTTGATTCTACCATTAATGCCTTGAACATATACTAGCACTAGATTTCCCTTGCCATTAAAAGTATAGATGAGGTCATTTAAGGAGGATATCCCTACAATCCTATCCCCCTCATCTAGAATTCTATAGAATTAACTAATACCCTATCTAGAGAATTGAATTTTCATACATATAATAGTGGAAAAGTCTATCTCTAGGTGGAGAATAAAATCTATAACAAGGGTTTCATCAATGTGAATCATAATCCATGTTTTAAAGTATTTTTGGGTAGTTAGCTTTTCATTATGGATGTACTTGGTGAGGTTAGTGGTTTATATATCAACTTTCTCTTTCTTGGCTCCCATTTTTTATTTGTCTAGGTCTTGGCTCTTTATGCTAGTTCCACATGACACCCTGATGCTCATTCTTCACGAAAAGCTTCCCAGCTCACCCAAGAGTAGCGCTAGCTTGACACATGTCATAATGGTGCTCTTAAAGAAATAAGGGAGTTATTTTAAAAGGAAAAGGCACACCATTGGCTAATGAAATAATGGGTAAGACCCACTATGAATTTATAATGAAAAGGAAGGAAACCTTATACATGGTTCCCCCACACTCATTCTTTGTAAAGGAGTTCTTGACTTCCCTAGGAATAACATCAGCTCACCATGTGGTGGCTTTGTGCACCACCAATTAAAAAGAGATAAAAGGGTTTTGAAGAAGAATGCTCACCCCTAAGTGTGTTAAACATCATCCTAGTACTACTTGAGAGCAAAGGTTTCTTTCGTAAGGGCTCTGAGCAGTGCCATTTTTCAAGGGAAGTGGGTCCCATCCCTAACAAAAATTCTAGAGGTAGTTTTGAGGGAGACACACGCCACCATGGCACTTATTCTAATCATCATGGGGATCATGAGGCATCGACAATTGTGCCATATTTAGGATTTTTACCAGTTTAACTCATGAACTAAAGCTCCCCCTTTTAATTCTAATGGCCTCATCATGACTACGAGTGACAAATTGTAGGTGTCATTTCCTAATGAGGCTATTGTGCCTATATATTATGGGATCATTTATTTTATAAGGGGTTGGTAGTTATTTAATAGTTTTATCTTTACGACTATTATTAGAGAGAAAGCATTGGTAATAGTTTAGTTTATGAATAGAAATAACAATAATTGTTGTTTTCCATTTCAAGACCATAGCAAGTGCCCCTCACGAAAGGGATTAAATATTTTATATTGTGTCTTTGGGCCTTTTATATTTTTTTCCATCCAATAATGAAGATGATTTGGTGTTATGTGTTACTTTATGTGGAATCAATTGTTATCTATGATTTATATTCTCTATTTCTATAGTTTTGGCTTTTATTCATATTATAGGTTTTAAATCATTCAATGATCTTTTAAATCTTTTGTAATGTTTTAAAGGTTCAAGCTATTTTATGCAATATTAGTAATAATTAAATCAAGAATTTTGATGTATCACCTTACTTATTTTATTTCAATTTTATTTGAATTTTTATTCTTGCCTTTTTCATCCCTAATTAATTCAAAGAGCTAGCTTCTAAAATCATAGAGGTCATTTTATAGATTATAATTCAGTCACACATCTTTAAAGCTTCCCATAGGGTATTGTTTGCTAAGAGAAAAAATTTTAGGCACCAACAATGCTCTTTTATGGCATGCTTGGTGGGACTAGTCTACCTAACTAAGAATCCGAGTATATGAGCCAGAGACCTATCAAAAGTTCACAAATAGCATAGAATCTAATCTTATTACTATGACCTATGGTAGTTGTAACTCACCAAAGGACCATATGATCTAATGTGACACAACAACCAAAACAATTGGTAATTTTAAGACCACTAATAAAGTTTGTAGTATGGAAAAATGGTAGTCCACCCATTCCTCTAGTAGCCTTGGCTATGTGGGACCTTATTATTGATAACACCTTAAAGACACTCCCTAAATTCATAGGGGAGGATTGAAAAATCATGGAAAAACATCTTTAATATGTCACCAATGTATGTACCATATATTATGTCATAGAGAAAAATGTGGCCTTAAGGCTACTAGCTACCTCTTTTAAAGGGCAAGCTCTGGATTGGTATTGGTCCTTACCACCCAACTCCATCACCACCTGGGATGAGTTGGGAAATAAGTTATTAAAAAGATTCAATGAGAAGGGAGACTAGTAATCTCTCCCACAATAGTTAATCACTATTAAAATATCCCTATAAGAGGCTATTATAAACTTTAATACTAGGTTTGATAAGACCTATCAAAGAATATTGATAGCTATTCAGCCATTATTGGGTATGGCCATCATATTTTAATTTAAGGCCTTAAACTCAGACATTGTTATTAAGATCCAATCCTTTTGAGGCTAGGCACTATTAGATGCATATGACCTAGCAGTTAGATCAAGGAATAATTTGATAAATATTTGGAAACTTCCCCCATGACTACCAATGCCTATGTTCCCAAAAATATCAATGCTACCATAAGAGGAAATATTGAAAACCTCATAACCATCTCCTTCTATGTATGTATATCCACTTGATCAAACACGAATGTCATCTTCATCCATGATAGCTATAGAGATGAATGACATGAAGAGCATCCTATAGAACTTCTAAAATGAAATCATAAACCTCAAGAGGTAGCAAGTTATTCCCTTGAATCCCCCTTTACAAAATTACCAAAATGAAAGAGTGCCATATCAAAATAACTAATACTAGGGAGGGCAGAGGCTGAATCACTAGGTATAACCTATAAATTAGATCATTCCAGTTCTTGATCCTTTATAAATGATGCCACTAAACTTAAATAGAGAAGTAGTCATCAGCCAAAAAAACATGGTAGATGACTCAAAATCATGGTGTTTCTCTTGTAACCACACATATATGCCCTAAAACTACCCAAGAGGTATTATATAGATTTTCTTTTCAAGCAACAAAGACAAGGGAACACACCTGATTTAACTCCTTATGAATACCAATCCCCAAGTATTGAAAATGCCATCCTAATGGTTCAAATGTAAGGAATGTCCTTGGAAAAGGAAGAAGAGATAGCCTTAGAGCATGCACTTTTCTCTTGGGTGGAAGGCGACGATGCATTTTATACAAGAGAGGTACCCATGATGAAATCCCCACAAGTCCAATTAAACTATTATACCCAATCAAGAAAAAACTAACCAAAACCCAAGAGGCTTTCGTAAGGCCTAAATTAAATTTTAGAAAAATTTTGGGATCCCAACCATCTCCCTCAGCATATCAAAAGTGGATCAAAATAATGAAAAAAAGATAAAGGACCCTGAAGTCTAACCTCAAGAGCCATTTAATGTAGTGGAGTATCTGAATAAATCCCCAACTAATGTTTATCTTTGGGATGTTTTATCTATTCCCACATAGAAATATTTGATATGAGAGGTGTTGGAAGATGAAGATAATCTTGTGCAAGCTAACCTAGCTATGGATCTAGCACAAAACAAGGGAAAGGAAACCAACAATAATGTGCAACCTCATACACCATCTACATTCATCAACTCCAAAGTGGGAGTAATTAAAATGAAACCTACCTCATTTTATTTAACTCTAATAGTGGGGGACAAGCTGTTACACAACTCTATGATCAATTTTGACTCCAACACCACAGTGATGCCCAAATAGATTGCATACACACTACAACTTCAATATAAAACCTTGAATAAAGGGGTAATATAATGAGACAGGAAGAAAGTTAAGACCATAGGAATTATCAAGGTCCTTCCCCTAACTTTGCATTCTTGTCCTAATATTATAGTCCCCCAAGAAGTTGTGGTAATTGACATTCAACCAGTCTTTAAGTTATGTTTGTCAAGATATTTCACCACCAAGATAGGTAGATACTTGTCTTTGGATTGGTCCCACTTGATCTTGAGAACCAAATATGGCTCAAAATTGAAAGTGTTATCTAAACCACTACATCTATAACACATATCTAATGATTCCATGATAAATTTTGAAGTGGAACACACTTCTTTCTCCAATAAAGAAATGCATTACATAGAAATGCTCAAGTAAGAGAGAGTGTCAGACAATAGGAGCTCAAAGGAAGAATTCATCATTAATTAATTCATTGAGAATGATCCATTATTGAACTATGATGCCACCAGCCTTAGAACTTATGTAATCCATGATGAATATTAGGCCATCCCTGAAGTTATGAATAAAAAGGAGGATCAGAATAAGGAACTTGAAATTGGGTCTAATTTTTGGACTCTACATTTTGATGGTGCAAAATTCAAAACCAACTTTAAATATGGTATTTGATTGATGTACATTTTCGAAAAAGAAACCCTTTGGGACTTCCACTTCTAGTTTTCCTACACAAAAAATGAATTTGAGTATGAAGCATTGGTTTGTGGCCTTAGCCTAATCGAGCATATGGGCATGAAACAGTTAAAGGTGTTTGAGGATTTTGAACTAGTGGTAAATAAATTAAGAGGATTTGTGGCCATAAATAATATCTACATGAGGTCCTACCACCATCAAATATGGTATTTGGTAGAAGCATTTGAATCATTCAATATTCAAATCATCCCTAGGTCCATGAACATAAAGGTGGATAGAATGGTAGTGTCTCCCAATTTGACTTGGTAACTCATTTACTGACCAATGAACAAGTGATACAAGTATTTATTAGGCTCACTATCCTAGATAATGATCATAACTAGCAAGTATTTGAGATTGATGCCCAAATTGATATGTTTCCTTAGCAATCTTGTGAGTTTATAGAGTAGTTGTAACCAAAGATTGAGGAAGCTTATATAGATCAAATCATGCAATTGAATTCTAATAAAATTCTAAAGGGATTGATCACCCTAGAGAATCTATTTGATTATGATGATGTAAGTAATGAAAAATGGAAGTTTGTCACATAAAAAGGTGATTACTCTAATCTTGATGTACGAGATGGAAGGAAACTAAAAGTGGGGAAAGAAGTTTCTCAAAAGGATAAGGATCGATTAGTATCCTTATACAACAAATGTGAAGGGGTTATGGCCTAGACCTATAATGACCTAAAGGGATATGATAATGAGGTGATATAGCATAATATAGACCTAATTGAAGGGTCCAAGCTAGTTCACAAAAAATAAAGGCCAGTAAACCCAAAGATTAAATATCTCATCTCTCAAGAACTAAGAAAATTGATCGACTCAAAGATAATATACCCAATTAAGTATTCAACTTGGGTATCCAACCTAGTTCTAGTAAGAAGGAATAATGAAGAAATAAATCTATACGTAGACTACATAGACCTAAACAAAGTGTCTTTAAAATATCATTACCCCCTTTCTTCAATAAAATAAATCCTCCAAAGAGTAGTAGGTGTATAAATTTTCTCTCTGCTGAATGGGTTCTTGGGATATAAATAGGGATGAGTTAATGAACAAGATCAACATAAAACCACTTTCATCACAAAGTGGGGGACCTTTACCTATGCAAAAATTCCTTTTAAACTCTCTAACATAGGAGCTATTTTTTAGTGGGCCATGGACATAGATTTTAAGGGCATAATTAAAAAAATCATCCTCATCTATCTGAATAATTGAACAATGTTCTCCAAAAAAAGGGATGATCATTTTGATCATTTGGAGAATATTTTTCAAAAGTGCCAAGAGTTTGGGGTATCCCTTAACCCTAAGAAATGTGTTTTTGGCTTCCCACAAGGTAAGTTACTAGGATACATAGTATCTTTAGAAGGAATATCTATTGATCCAAATAGAGTGAAGGGCATCAGGGATTTGACCTTATTGGTTAAAAAGAAAGGAGTCTAGTCTTTCCTAGGGAATATTAACTTCATTAACTGATCTATATCTAAATTCATGGGGATAGTAAGGCCAATCATGTTAATGTTGAAGAAATACCAAGCTTTCAAATAGACTATTGAGGGAAGGGTAGCATTTGATAGGATCAAAGAAGCAATATCCATCATCCCCATGTTAGTTAATCCTAAATTATCTAAATATTTTGTCATGCATGTTTATGAGAGTGAACATAACTTGGCAGTCATGTTAAATTAGAAAAAACCTAAAGGAAAAGTCAAACATCCTATCACATTCTATTTAAGAACCATGTGTGTATATGAGACTAAGTATAATTTCATTGAGAAATAGGCTTTTGTCATCATTAAAGGTCTCAAGAAATTTAGACACCTAGTGATGGGGAATAAGGTGATGATATATATGGCACATCCTAGTATCATAGAGTACATCATGGAAGGGGAAATAACTAAAAAGATAAATAATTGGATCAGTAAGATCCTAAAATATGACATCAAAGTCAAATTGACAAGGTGATCTAAGGGAGAGGACTTTGTGAATATTTGGCCCAATGTCTGGACACCCCAATAGGAGAACAAGATGCCCTAGAAATGGTTTTAGTAAGCTAGTATGAAACTGACAAGTATTGGGTTGTTGATAGAATCCACTTTATGTAAAATCACTAATATTTGAATGGCCTCTCCATGCACAAAAGTATATTTTATAGGTTGAAGGGGATAGTTATACACTATTTTAGGGAGTATTTTTCAAAAGGAACTTTGATAAGGAACTTATCTAATGTGTTGATGATCACCAAGTTGGGAAAATCCTACAAGATATGCATTTTACCCCTCCAAGAGGTCATTTCTTAGAAAAAATAACTACAACTAAGATTATGCATGTTAGATAATACTGGTCAACCATGTTTTTAGATTGCCACTAGGTAATGAATAAATGCCAGTAATGTCATTTTTTTGTTGGCAAATGAAAGAATTCAGCCATGCCAGTAAACCTAATTGTAACTGATGAGCCTTTCATATAATGGGGCCTAGATTTCATTAGGATGATTAAGTGTCTAGCATAGGCTATAAATGGATACTCATAGCTATAGATTACTTCATGAGGTGGATCTAAGTGGCCCCTTTGAAGGAGGTATGAAAATGTGATCCTCAACTTCCTGGAGGAACTAGTAGTAAGGTTCAACCCTCCTAAATGATTATATCCAACAATGTGAAGGCCTTCCTTAGTTAAAATATTATGGATTTAATTCTTAGGAATGGAATTTTAATAAAAAAATGATCCACCTGTAGGGGAATGGGTTAGTTGAATTGACTAATAAGAACCTCATAAGGTTAATCAAGAGGATAGGCACTGACCGATAGAGGGAGTGGTATAGTTATGTGAAGATAGTTCTATGGGCTAATTAGATCACTCATAAGTAGATTTTGAAAGCATTCTCATATGAATTAGTGTATGGGAAATAATTTTTAATTCCCACCTCAATGGATATTCTCACTCTATAGTTTTTGAAAGCTATCAAAATAGTAGAAAATAGAGTAATGGAGGTTAGGTTAGAAAAATTACTCAAAATTTAATAAGCAAAAGAATAAGCTAGTGATGTTAAGATGAGTCAATAATGGGTAGTCAAGAGATGGTTTGATAAGAAGGCATCCAACCAAAGCTTCAATTTCGGAGACTTGGTTTTAAAATATGATGAAAGGGCCATGAAGCCAAACCAACATGCTAACTTTGATTCCTTATAGAGAGAACCCTTTCACATCATCAAAAATATGTAGGGTAATGAATTTGAGTTAGCAAAAAAAAGGCAATGCCTTATATATTATAGTTAATAGAATCCACTTGAATCACTTCAATTGATCTATCAACTTCACATTATATAGTTAGTTAGTTTCCCTCTTTTTTTGTTGTTTCCTTTTGAAAATAAGTGGTGTTGGTATAATTTGTTACTATCTCATTGTTAGGTGTCCACACATTAGCTCTCCTTATTTTTGAATCCTCTTTGAAATATGGTTATCTACCCCACTCCCCCAGTAACTATAGTCAAGTGCCCCCAATTTTCACAATCTCCCATAACTATTACCATAAATATCTTGTGAGATGTTCCTAAACTGTGTGTGTCACCCTTAACATTTATGGACACCTAAATTCAAAAAATATGCATGATGATCATGATAAAAGTGTTGTCATATAAATATCCCCCTCCTAATTGAATAAAACATTTAAATTCATTAATGATTCCAAGAACATTAAACTAATTAGAGAATCTTGAGTGAAACATTAAGTGAAGAATTGTAAAGAATTATGAGCAGAAGCCAGCATCGACTGTTTCCAATATTTATCTTAAGAAAAATAGATGTTTTTTTAGGAGAATTATAAGATGGAGAATTATATATCCTCATCTAATAGTGGGCATATTATAAATAAAATAACTCATAGATTAGGTGGTCATGGAGACCTTCCCCCATAATTTGTAGGGAGTAAATCATATGCTTCCAACCCTGCACAGCTAAAGCCCTTAGTAACAAACATCAAAAGTCTTAACAACGAAAATTGTAGGGACCCCAAACTAGTCCTAAACTTTGAATATGAGATCTTTGATTCCAAATTAACCAAAAACACAAAGAATTTGAGGGAGAGTGCTCACACCCATATGATCACAAAGGTTTGAAACAATGACTTTGAGTCATTTGGTTTAGGATTTAGAAATCCACATTAGCTCAATACATGGTGACTCTCATTTAACCATTCCTACAGGTCATTACCTTATGTTTGAAGAGATATAATACTACCATTGGAATTATCATAGGCAACTACCTAAATGTGAACATTAGTGTCGATGCAGTGAGGGAAATGTTCTATCTCCTTAATGACCCCAACATAGACATATGTGATATGGAAAACCTACAAAACGTATGGGACACTCCTGTCAAAAATTTGAAGCTCTTGAAATTATATCTCTATAGTAGTTATATAGAAGTATCACCTCTACCCATCACTCTTATGAGCTTTGTGGCAAAAGATATGAGAGATGCCCTCTCTATGTTGGTGTTCATTTTTGGAATGACTTCATATGCTAATGTCCATGATTTTTAGTTAGGTACAGTATTCCAACTAAATACAATAAGTAAGGAAAGGGCCTACAAAATAGAATTTCTAGATTCCATCACTCATGCAATTCATAATTAGCTAGAAATTCTTTTGCCCCAAAATACCTTCAGGTATTATTCCTTCCTCCTCCACTTGATCTTGTAATAGAGCTCCCAATTATTTTCATCATACTTCACCATTAATTCCACCAAGATGGGAATGTATCCCCATATGATGATCCCCATCTCCAGATGGACCCGTATCCTATAGACCATGTAGGATTATCATGAGTTTGTAGAATGCTTCATGTTTCCTATCTTGATCGACCTTAGTTAGGAGGCCATTATCTTTAGAATGATAAACCCCCAAAGAGTATGGATCAATAGCTATAAAATTATAATGGATTGGTTCTTCAAAGACCATTTCAAATTCACCAAGGTCCATATTTTTAAGGAGGATCCATTTCAACTCTCACACATACTCATGGATAGGACCTTGGCCCTAGAGTTAGCTCACAACTTGGTGTGGTGGACTCAGTATATGACATAGGCCAAAATAAAAGGGCCCTATATGATGTCCCATTTTTAAGAGAGGGAATTATAGTGATGAATAGGTCATATGAATGCCTTCTTGTACTCAAACTAATAGAGCTTAGCTTGGACTAGATCAATAATCAATGGAGCTATGACTTAGTCAACTATATAGCTACCCTGAAGAATACCACCCCCTTCATCCATGAGTCTTGACTATAAATTGAAGAAAATAATTCATAGATGGAGGATGATACTAAGAACTATGTGGATATATCCAAGATCCCTTTAGACACCTACCAACCATGGGAATCCTTCTATAAACTATTCTAGGATTTTAATCCTATAAATACCATGACCAAGGGTCTAAGATCACAACTCACTCAAAGGGGATGGAAAAAGGATAAGATGGAATATTATTGGAAGTATAAGTGAGAGATTTCCCAAAGGAAGCTCAACTTAAAGATCTGGAATCTAATGAGCAATTCAAGAACCTCTGGGATGAGCACCATGAGGAAGGAACCTAGGTAAAAGAAGAGGGTTCAATCAAGGAAGAAGAGGAAGATGCCCTCTTAGGGAAAGATGATGAATTTTTTGTGATTCAAAGGCCTACATCCTAGCCTCCTCCTCTTTACATAGTCCCCCAATAACTAGTGTAGGATGATATAAGGTAGCCTTAAGTAGGGTCACCTTAGCCTAGCTCTGAGGTGAAAACTTACATCCCTCCTCTTGAGCCTAAATAGAAGAAGGTATACTTTTTTGACCCTATTATTTCTACTTCTTCTTCATTCTTCACTTTGTCTTCACTCTCTACTATTTCCACTGTACTAGCATTGTTTACAACCATGTAACCAATCAGCTCGCTTACACTACTTTTCACTCCTTCACCTTCATCCACCAAAATTACATCCATCATGGCATAATTACATGTCACCCCTCTTCATGACCTCTGAAATTTATCACCTTCTAAATTTAACATTAACACACTCATCCCTTAGGGAAAAATGTTTGTTGCTTCATAGCAGTAAGTGACCATTCCTTCCAGATTGCCATAAGGATCCCCCTTCATGGGGGAAATGATTCAATCATAGGAATAGTTCCACCAATGGTTGAAAAATTCATGGAAAGTGTAAGAGGCTTAGATAGAGAAGAGAAGAGGAAAAATGGCTAAGTCTTTGATGGTACCTCATATGCAGTCACTCTTTGACCTTACACAATAATCTTTGATGATTTCACATATGACCCCATAAGTAATAAAGCCCCAAGAATAGATGTAGCTATGGGATTAATAAACTCACTCCAATAGCATGGACCTTAGCTAGGATAGGCCAAATGACATGGTTAAACTCATGGAGGAAACCCAAAATTCCATCATAATAAACTATCTCAAGGCTGGCCATCAACTAGAAAAGAAAGAGAAAAAACTCAAAAGAGTTAAGGATACTATCAACCACCTTAATGAATAGGTCAAGGACAAAGATTTGGATATTACCAAGATGAGTTCTGACCTATAGAGTTACATCACTATTGAAAGCGTCTAGTCAGAAACTAGCCAAAGAGCCCAATTGCAAATTTAAGTAGCAGAGATGAAGGCTAAAGTAGATGGCCTTAAAAAGGAAAAGGTGGCCATAGAAAATAAGCTACATGAAAAATAAATAGAGCTCATGAAGACTCATAAGAGTCTCTTGGACTCTATAAGTGTACAAAAATAGATGCAACAAGATTCTTTGGCCAAGGAATAAGAAATTTAGTAGCTAAAAAATGACCTCGCTGCCCACTCCCAGACTGCAGGTGTCCTCCCCATGGTCTAAAAACTATACATTTCATATTAGGAGAGGATAAAGAATGTGAATTAAAACTTGAAAATATCACTTGGTTTCATCATGGAGTCATAGTGGCTGATCTCATAGGTGAGCATGTTTATGGTCAGGTCCTTGCCTTCATATCCCCTAAAGTTCAAGATTCATAGATCCTAGTCCAAAAGCTATATAACATAGTGGATAGGATGCTCTAGTAGTAGGGGTGGCTGATAGAAGGTAGGTGATAGTGAAGGTGAATGAGTTATTGAGTTATAACAAAGAAATATTAAAATGAAACTCATTTTTTAATGCCTTAGAGAAAGTGGTCTGGGATATGGAGGGTCATATTGAACAACTGGTCCAATTAAGACTCCATTCACTATTCTTAACAAATAACACTATCCTTTTAGAGGACAAAATAAAATATTTATTGATCACCAAATAGAATTATCAAACCATCTTTACAGTTCTGGGTCAAGCACCAAGCATTTCTAAAGTAGAGACTATTTTACAACCTGTTTCCCAACTTGAGTTTCATATGTGGGTAGTAGTACAAGGTCTGAGTAAAATATATTTTAAGGATATAATTGATTTGGATAGAGCATTCAGAGGTTTTGAGGAAGATGACTCAACCTAAGGAGGAAGAGTGGATGCCTTTGAAGGCTACTCTTTAGAAGTTATAAGTTTTTAAGGCTTGTCATTTTGCCATTTTGCTTCGACTAGTTTGAGAAACCAAAAATTTTAGGTTTTTCCATCCATAGGTAGATCCCCTTACAAGTCACCAAAAAATGTGGATTTTAATCCATATTTTGAAGTATTTTTGGGTAGTTATCTTTTCAACATGGATGTGCTTTGTGATTTTGATAGTCTATATATCATTTTCTTCTTTCTTGGTTCCCCTTTTTTATTTTGGCTAGGTATCAGCTCTTTTTACTAGTGCCACAGGGCACCTTGATGCCCAAGAGTAGTGTCATATCAACATGTGTCATCATGGTATTCCTCAGGAAAGAAGGGATTTATTTTAAAAGGAAAAAGTGTTAGGATCCACTACTAAGACCACAATTGATTTCCTTTGTATAAGCAACTAAACACGGAATTAAACCAGAAGTAATATGTAACTAGAATTCAGAATCAACAAAGAACATGAGATAAAAGAAACAATGAAAACTTGTATTAACACTCTTCCAAAATACAATGAAGAAATCACACTCTTCCACACCTCTTGGGTGTCTAGTATTTCTCTCAAGAGTTTTCTCTCTCTCAATTACAAACACAACTCAAACACAGAGTTGTACTCTCCACCAGTTAGTAACAATCAACTCAATGGTTGTTTTGCCTATCTGCCAGTCCACCTGTGACAATCAACTCAATGGTTGCTTTGCCTACCTTTACATACCACCAAGTACTCAAAGTACTCTAAGTAGACCTCCTTTAATCTTGCATACCTGTAGATCAACTAATCTTACTTACCATGTAGATCTCCCTTGATCTTGCTACCTGTAGATCAACTGATCTTACAATTGAGGATCTAATCCTTCTTAGTCCCTTGATTACAATACATGCCCCATGGGTCTCTTAAATAGATCCCATATAAACAATAATTAGACTTCCTAATTACAATAATTAGAAATGCAGACTCTAAGACTAAAATTAGTCTTTTTCATGCAAACTAACTGTCCATCTAAAATTAGAGCAGTTCTAGAAGCGCATGTAAACACATGCACACACAGGTTGCCGACATCGGTTCTTATCTAACCGATGTTGACCGACTCCTAACTAATGTTGGTTACTGAGAACACTGAATATGACCAATGTTAGTTGATCAGACTGACGTCAGTTGCTCTGACATTGGATATGACTAATGTCGATTGATTAGACCGACATCGATTACTATAACACTCAGCAACCTCCTCCATTTGCATACCTATGAAGCTTTTAGCTCCATAACCTAACAATCTCCCACTTGGAGATAAATAGCTACACCTGTACCTATACCTGTACATCCTCTAATTTTGTTTCTTGGCTTGTATCCCTCTTCAAGTTCAATCTTGAAGACCAACAGAAGTTGAATGAAGATTCAACTTCTCCTTTGTTCCCAGCTTTGTTAACATACCTGCAGGGTTCCTATCTGTATGGATCTTTTCCAGCTTCAACTCACCATCCTCCAATACCTGTCTAATGAAGTGGTACCTAAGCTATATATATCTGGTTCTTGAATGAAAGGCTGAATCATTTACAAAATAAATTGCTCTTTGACTATCATTGCACAATCTGCAACTCTCTTGCTCCTTTCCCAACTCTTCCATGAACCGTGTCATCCATATCATTTCCTTTCTAGTCACTATGACTGCAACAACCTTCTACATCTCTAAAATCTAGCTAACCGCCATTCCACCAATAGTGAACACATATCATGTGGTGCTTCTCCTGTCATCCAAGTAACCTGCCATATCTGAATCTACATACCCATGTAGAGAAGTGCTTGACCCTACATAGCATAAATACCTGATGCTGGTCCCTCTCAGATATTTGAGAATCCACTGAATTGCTTTCTAGTGCTTCTTTCCTGAATTGGCCACCAACTTGCTGACAACTCCCACTACTTGGGTAATATCAGGTCTAGTAATATCAGGTCTAGTACTCATGTACTCAACCTCATCATGTGATTTGGGACATTGTTATGTGAACTGTCCATCCATAGGTGTGCTAAATAGTTCTACATCCTGCATATTAAACCTCTCCACTACCTTATTCACATAATCATTCTGAGACAACATCAACCTGTGACTTTCCCTGTCTCTAGAAATACTCATGCCAAAGAATTTCTTTGCTGCTCCCAAATCCTTCTTGGCATTCTTCTGAACTAACTTTACCTTTAGCTCAGCAACTCCCTACATGTATGAACCTAAAATAAGCATATCATCCACATACAGTAATAGGATAATGTTGTGACCATTATCCAACCTGGTAAAATAAACACAATGGTCACATTGACATTGACTAAAGCCATGCTTTGTCATACACTTGTCAAACCTTAAACACCATTATCCTACAGCCTGCTCAAGACCATATAACCTGGCCTTCTATCTCACCTATCCATTCTCTCTTTTCTTTAACCTATAAATCCATTTGTCTTTTAGTGCTTTCTTTTTGGCTGGAAACTCTACCAAATCTCTTGTTTGGTTCTTTCCCAAGGAATCAATTTCCTCATTCATGCCATGCTCCCACTGTTTCCTAGATTCTATTTGCATTACCTCTTCAAAACTTTCTAGTTCTTGACCATCAGTGAGCAACAAGTAGTGTAAAGAAGGGGAATAACAAATTTGAGGCTTACTTACCCTTTTATTCCTCCTCATGGGCGTTTGAGACTCCTTGACAACTTGCTATCCGCCAAAAATCTATTCTGATAGTGACCGATCTTGGTCACCTCTGACTAACTCTGGTCTGCACCTGACCGATGTCAATTCCACCTGATCACCGACACTAGTTCCTTGACCAACGACAGTGTCCACCTAGTCATCAATGTTAGTTACCTGACTGACTCAATATGCACCTGCCTAACACCATCGACTCTGGTCTACACATGATTAATGTCAGCACCTGCCTGTTCAATGTCAGTTCTCACCTAACCGATGTCAGTAACTATGTTTTCCTGTGAGTGATGACTTTTACCCATAAGCTCATTTTGGATCATAACCTTGTCCAAATCAACACTGCCCTGCTCAAAATTATTTAGCCCCTTGAGCTGATCTCTGTCCATCATCTTCTCCTTGAAAACCAAGGCTTTCCTATTCTTCAATGTGTCAAAAACATCAGATTTCCTCTTTATGCAATAAACCCAATCCTTTCTTATAGCATCAGAAACATACCACTGTGATCCTCCAATAGAAGCTCCTTGAGCTGGTCTCCACACACATGTGTGAACGAGCTGCAACCTGTGCTTCTTCTTTGTTGACCCAGTTGTGAGAAACCTCACTTTCACCTGTTTCCCAAAGATACCATGCTCACAAAAATCTCGGTCTCTACTTTTCAAATCTAAACTCTTACCATTTGACTTAAGAACATCCATTCCCTTCTTACTCATGTGACCAAGTCTAGAGAGCCACATCTTTGCATCTACATCTGAAGTAGATAAACCATAAGGAGAATCAGTAATACAAGTAGATAGATAAAGATTACCTACTTTCTTACCTCTTGCTAAAACAAGTGCACCCTTGGAAACTTTCCAAGATTCTACTATGAGAGTTACTATGCATCCCTCATCACCCAACTTTCCAACAGAAATCAAATTCCGCTTCAGGCCTGGGACATGCATGACCTCCTTCAACACCCATGTGTTGCCTGTCTACAATTTTAGCTGCACTTTCCCTTTGCCAACCATTTTACAAGGCTTACCATCCCCTAAATAAATCTTTCCAAAGTCTCCATGGACATAATCATGAAAAAATTCTCTATTTGGGGTTGCATGAAAAGAAGCACCAGAATCTAAAACCCATGATTCTGCCTGACTATCCAAAGAAACTATAAGAGCACCTATGCAATAATACCTGCAACATCTGCTTCTTCATGTTGATCTTCTACCAACCAACAATCTTTCTTTGCATGTCCTTTCTTTCTACAATTCCAGTAGATTATACTACCATACCTGGATCTTGATCTCCTGTCTATCTTTGACCTTGATTTCCCTTACTCGACCTTCTCTCTTTGCCATCCCCTGCTTTCAACACTTAAATCATTCCCTGATGTCTCACCTGTGCTTTTCCTACAAATTTCTTCATTCAAGATTACACTAACAACATCATCAAATTTCAAGATATTTGAAGCAGATGCAATATTACTTACTGCCATTACCAAGCTATCCCAACTTTTAGGTAAAGAGCATAAGATTAAGAGAGCCTTAATTTCATCATCAAAAGCTATTTTGACTGAAATTAACTGGTTTACCAAACCATGGAAATCACTAAGATGACTATGTATCGATCCACCTTCTAGCATTTGCAAATTAAATAATTGCTTCATAAGAAATAACTTATTCGAAGTTGAGGGTTTTTCATATAAATTTGCCAAAGATTTCGTTAACTCTACCATTATCTTTGCCTGAGATAAGTTGGAAACCATAGAAGCTGCCAAGGTCAGCCTTATAGCTCCTAGAGCCTTTCTGTCAAGAACCTTCCATTCTTCATCTTGCATACATGTGGGCTTACTCCCACCCAACGATAAGTACATATCTTTTTGATATAGATAATCCTCTATCTACATCCTCCATAATTGATAATTCTTGCCATTAAATTTATCCATTTTTATTATACTTTCTTCCACCATTGTTATACTCCCACTCAAACAGAAACTCCTGTGAGTGACCTGTAATCAACAAACACTTAACACACTCTGAAACCAAGGTGTTAGTGAACCAAGCTCTGATGAACCTGCTCTGATAAACCTATAACTAGGCTCTGATACCACTTGTTAGGATCCACTGCTAAGAGCACAATTAATTTCCTTTGTATAAGCAAATAAACACGGAATTAAACTAGAAGTAATATGTAACTATAATTCAGAATCAACAAAGAACATGAGATACAAGAAATAATGAAAACTTGTATTAACACTCTTCAAGAATACAATGAAGAAATCACACTCTTCCACACCTCTTGGGTGTCCAGTATTTCTCTCAAGAGTTCTCTCTCTCTCAATTACAAACACAACTCAAACACAGAGTTATACTCTCCACCAGTCAGTAACAATCAACTCAATGGTTGTTTTGCCTATCTACTAGTCCACCTATGACAATCAACTCAATGGTTGCTTTGCCTACCTTTACATACCACCAAGTATTCATAGTACTCCAATTAGATCTCCTTTGATCTTGCATACCTGTGGATCAACTGATCTTACTTACCATGTAGATCTCCCCTGATCTTGCTACCTACAGATCAACCGATCTTACAATTGAGGATCTAATCCTTCTTGGTCCCTTGATTACAATACATGCCCCATGGGTCTCTTAAATAGATCCCATACAAATAATAATTAGACTTCCTAATTACAATAATTAGAAATACAGACTCCAAGACTAAAATTAGTCTTTTTCATGCAAACTAACTGTCCATCTAAAATTAGACCAGTTCTAGAAGCGCATGCAAAC
The DNA here is from genome assembly GCA_037957365.1 of Torreya grandis. Classification (NCBI taxonomy): domain Eukaryota; kingdom Viridiplantae; phylum Streptophyta; class Pinopsida; order Cupressales; family Taxaceae; genus Torreya; species Torreya grandis. The sequence goes on along the minus strand of JARHVA010001618.1, from coordinate 2,391,535 downwards.
ACATGCACACACAGGTTGCTGACGTCGGTTCCCATCTAACCAATGTCAGCTGACTCCTCACCGATGTCAGTTACTAAGAACACTAAATATGACTGACATCGGTTGATCAGACTGATGTCAGTTGCTCTGACACTAGATATGACTGACGTCAATTACTGTAACACTCATCAACCTCCTCCATTTGCATACTTGTGAAGATTTTAGCTCCACAACCTAACAAAAGGTGTGCCATTGGCCGATGAAATAATGGGTAGGACCCACTATGTAGTTATAATTAAAAGGAAGTGAACCTTCTATGTGGCACCCTCACATTAATTCTTTACAAAGGAGTTCTCAACTTAACTAGGAATAATGCCATCTTTCCACGTGGTGGTTATGCACACTGCTAGTTAAAAAGAAATAAAAGGGTTTTAAAGAAGAATGATCAGCCCTCAGTGTGCCATGCATCATCTAAACACTCCTCAAGATCAAATGTTTATTTTATCAAGGATTCAAGTAGTTTTATTGGTTGAGAGAAGTGGGTCCCATCCATAACAAAAATTATAGAAGTAGTTATGAGGGAGATATATATTTCCATGAAACTTCTTCTAAGTGTTTTAGGTATCATGATGCATTAATAGTTGGAGCATATCTAAGATTTTGAAGACCAACTGCAGTCATGAGATGAATATCATCCCTTTTATTTGTAATGGCCTCATCATGTTTGTGAATGTCAAATTCTAGGTGTCATTTCATCGTGAGGCCACTATGTTATATTATGGGATTCTTTTTTTTTTAAGGGGATGGTAGTTGTTTAATAGTTTTTTCTTTATGACTATTATCAGAGAGTAGCCATTGTTAATAGTTTAGTTTGTGAATATAAATAACAACATTTGTTTTCCATTTCAAGACCTTAGCAAGTGCCCCTTGTAGAAGGTATTTAATATTTTATATTGTTCCTTTGGGTCTTTTGTATTTTGTTTTCCATCCAATAATGAAGAGGATGTGGTGTTCTATTTCATTTTATGTGGAATCAATTACTATCTATCTTTTATGTTCTCAGCTTCTATAGTGTTGGATTTTACTCATATTATAGGCTTTAAATCATGTACATGCTCTTTTAAATATTCTATAATGTTTTAAAGGTTCAAGATATTTTATGCAATAATAGTAATAAGTACATAGAGAATTTTGGTGCATCGCTTTAGTTAATTTATTTCAGTTTTATTTGCATTTTTATTCTTACCCTTTTCATCCCTAATTAATTTAAAGAGCCAACTTCTAATATCTCAAAGTTCACTTTACAGATGACAATTCAATCCCACATATGTAAAGCTTCCCATAGGGCATTGTTTTCTAAGAGCAAATTTTTTAGGCATTAACAATCAAAACCCTAGAATTTCATGAGAAACTCAAGCCATCCTACTAATACAAACACTTATTTTGATTTTTTGTCTTTAATATACCATCTAAAGATTCAAGTTTGATTTTTTTTTGTCCCATTGTAAAATTTTGCACAAAACACAATCAATCTACAGCTCTGCTCAAGAGGGAAATGACACTTCATTATAAAGCAATGGATTATGATAGCAATAGTATCCTTTTTGTTTCAATGCTATAGACAAAACTCAAAGTTCCCAACCATCTCGAGTGATGATGACAATGTAAATTGATCATGTCATAAGGAATAATGATTACTAATTATTGCTTTTTCATTTATTCACAAGCATCATGCCACTAGTTCTTTATCAATTACTTTCCTACATGAGTTGTGATATGATGAGAAAGATAAAGTCATCATGAAAGTGTTTATGACTTGACAGGATAAATTTTATATCATGTGGTCAAGTTCCAAAAGGTAACTTTTTGAAAATATTCCTTACTAGTGTGGGAATATCCTTCACAGAGAACTTATAAAAACTTTGCCAAAGATTTGAGCATATACGTGCAGACTTAGAAATTTAAAAACTAACCCTTAGTAAAATAATAAACACTATACCTTTAAAAACCCATGATGTTGTCCTTGTTTCAACTTCTTCATCTATTCTAATAAAAAATATTGCATGAATTAGTTTAAGGAATGGTATAGAATACTACAGCATCAATGTTTATTACTTTGGAATAAGGGGAATCATTTAGTACCCCTAAATTTATGAACTCACTTTTTCTAATTTTTTTAATTTTTAATTTAAAAAAAAAATTATAATCAATGCTCATCTTGTAATATATGATCAACCAACAAGCTAGTTTTTTTGTCATGATTTTCAACAATGTCTCTAAGGATTTTCATTGTTGATTTTTTTCTTAAATTTTTAATTTTTTTTTATTTTGCATTTTTAGAGAAGAGGTGGATCATATTCCTTTATTAAGGCCATTTTGTCTTCAAGGATCAACAATCATTGAATTTTTGAGTTCTTTCTTGGGGCCAACCTCATTTTGTACCACCTAGATGAATTCTTCTTTTTTGGAAGGCTTTTTGTACAACTTCAACCTATGTCCATAAACAAGGAGTGTCTTCTGATTACCATCTATAGGCAATAATTACACTAAAAAATTATAAAAAATCTTATTTATTTGAAATGGTCCTAGCCATCTAGTTCTTAACTTACTTTTGAAGTGTTGATACTTAGAATCATATAAAAGTGTCTAGTCTCCTTATTTTAACTATATTTCCTTGATGTGTAAATCATGACATTGTTTCTTTTGGTACTACATCATCTCTATTTTCTATAAAGCTTCAGTTTTCATTTCATCTAGCTCATTCAACTATAAAATTCTCTCTCTATGTGCTTCATCTAATTCAATTCCTACTTCTAGTGTATTCATTAAATTTTTCATTTCAAATTCAATTGAAAGGAGAGGTTTCTTACCAAATACTAATTTATATGGTGAAAAACTAGTAGTGGTCTTCCACATTATTTTGTATACGCATACAGCTTCTGAAATCTTGGTTTCCCAATTTTTTTTGTTGCTACTAACTATCTTTGTAAGTATATTATCTAATTCTCTATTGGTAACCTCTACCTATCCATTTGCTTAAGGGTCGTATGGAGAAGACTTCTTATGGTTAACTTGGTAGATCTACGTGAATTCTTAAATCATTTTGGACATGAACTGGGGTCCCTGATCTGACACTATCTCTCTAGGTGATCCAAATCTCTACATGATCCAGGGGTATAATAAATTTTCTACTTATTATTCTCTTGTAAATGAAAGAGCTTGTACTTTAGCCCATTTGGTCACATAATCCATACATACTAGCAAGTACTCTTTACCTTGAGAAGGTGGATCTATGGGCCCAATAAATTCCATGACCCATTTTTTAAAAGGTTCTAAAACTAAATGAGGATAGAGAGGCATTTCAAAAGATAGTGTAGGTTTACCCATTCTCTAACATGGATCACATTACCAAATGTACCTCTTTACCTGCTCATGAAGAGTTGTCCAGTAGTAGCTAGCTCCAAGGATCTTGTGTGATGTTCTTTTAATTGAGTAGTGTCATCCACTAGGTTCATCATTTAAAGAAGAAATGATATCATACATTTAATTCTCCTTTACACACCTAAAAAAAACATGATCATGTTTAAGTTTAAATTATATACCATTAATCTATTTATAACAGGAACTAACTTTAATCAAACATTTATTTTCTTTTCTAGTGAACTAAAAAGGAAACTTCCCTATAGCTAATTTTTTTGTTATATCATCAAACCAAGGTGATTATGTTGTAATAAAAAATAGTTGTTCATCCAAGAAATTATTTTCTTAGATTCTTCTTCATCTACATTGTTCAATCTAAAAATAAAATCAGCAACCACATTGAACTTTCCAAGTTTATCAATAATTTTTATATCAAATTGTAATATTAATAACCATCTGATAATTATTCTTTATACCACTAATTTGTTTATCAAATATATTATACCTTTATGATTAGTATATATATATATATATATATATATATATATATATATTTTGTAACTAGTAATATAGTGTCTAAACTTGTTTATGGAATAAATCATAGCAATGAATCCTTTCTCCATGGTTGTGTAGTTTCTCTCAATTGGAGTCAAGTTTTCACTAATGTATTATATGACATACATCTATCCATCTTCATCTTTTTATCCCAAAATAGATCCCATAACATGATTAGATGAATCAGTGTACATATGGAAAGGTTGTGACCAATTAGGTCGTAAGGACTAGAGCATAAATCATTTTTTCCTTAACGGTAGCAAAGTCTTGTTGGAAATATAGATTCCAAACAACCACACTTTATTTTGTCAGCAATGCAAATATTAGAGAAATAATTTTGCTAAAATATTCTATAAACCTTCTATAAAATCCTATATGGTCTAAGAAACTTTTAATATTAGTTTGGTTTTGAGGAATGGGTAAGTTTGAAATGACTTCAATTTTCTTTGGATCCACTTGGATTGCTTTTATAGAATATGATGTCCTAAGACTATTCCTTATTCTACCATGATCAAACTTTTTTCTTGATTCAAGGACAAATGGTGTTCTTCATATATTTTTGGTACTTTTATTAGATTGGTCAAACTTTCATCAAAATATTCTCCATAAATAGTAAAATCATCCATCTAAACTTCCACATAATCATTAGTTAAATCTTAAAATATGTTTAAGACTACTCATAGAAAGGTAGCAAGTGAATTGCACAAACCAAAGGGAAAGATCCTATATGAAAATATCCTACATGGACAAGTGAATGTTGTTTTGTCTTGGTCTTCAAGTTCCACTTGTATCTGCTTGTACCCATTAAAGCCATTGAATAAATAAAATTATCTTTTCCCTACCAAATTATACAGTATTCGATCAATAAAGGGTAAAGGAAAGTAATCTCTCATGGTTGATTTATTTAATTCCATATAGTATATGCATACTCTACATTTACCATTTTTATTAGGAATAATAGCCAAGGGTGAGAACCATTGGCTGTCATAAATAGGATAAATGAATCCTACTTTTAGAAACTTTTCTACCTCAATTTTCACAATGTCTCTTAAGGCATGATTAATTCTTATTTGAGGTTGACTTACTAGTTTAATGTTCTCTATGTAGATATGGTGAGTGAATACACTTGGATTTATTCCCTTCATGTTTTGATATTCCAAAGAAAAAGATTTAGTATGTTCTCTAAGTATATCAAAGACTTTCACTTCTTGATCATCTATCAACCAACTGCTTATGTTTAGTAACTTCCCTGGTGCTACTATTATTTGATTATTGCATGGATGGGAAGAATCTATTTTTTATAATTCATGTATCAAAGATATGAGGGGATAGGTTTGTGGTAACAACATATGGAGTGGGACAATATCTTTGACAAATTTATCTCCTATAGAAATCACTCTAAATAGAAGATAATGGAAGGCTATTAAAAATGAATTTTGACCTTCATGTTCCCATTACATAACACTATGTTGAATGTATTTATGGTTTTACAACATGTAAGAAGAGGTGGAAAAATATGGGTATTCATAAGGATATGAATTGATTTCATTATAGGATCCTCTGTCAAGATCTGTAGCTAGACTAAATAATCTATAGCTAGACTAACAAGATATATATCTAGACTATTGAAATCTTTAGTAGTTATAATACTTATTGTTAACTCATCCTCTAATTCTTTGACATTATTAGTGATTATGACCATAGTTAGAGAGGAGATACTATCATATTTCTATTTAGGTTGATCTACCCATATCTATTTTACCAATTTGATTGATGGTTGCGCAGGTGGATATAAAAAAATGTATTTTACTTTAAGACCATTTGAGATGGACATATCCCCTGACCTACAATCAATCAATGATGCTACTATTACTAAACAAGGACTTCCTCAGATAAATGGATATCCAATTTTTTTAAGGTTGGAAAATAATAAAATCAATGGGGTATTTCCATGACTCTATAGACAACTTTATATCCTCAATGACCCCTTTTAATTTAGTAGTGAAATGATTTTCCATCTATAAGATTATGGTAGTGGGTTACATATATGTTAGAGATAGATTTTTCATGGTGTCCATAGTCATTATATTAATAAAAACTCCCAAGTCTACCAATAAATTTGGTATTTATTTCATTCCAATCTTTGAAAAAATGGTCGGACTCCTTAGGTCTCCATATTTGGGTGAAAGTAGCTTTCCTGCTACTAAATAAGCAAGCTTGCCATCTACCTGTATTATCTTGGGATATTTGTATTTTCCTACTAGGTGTCTTGATACACACATGTTTTATAACTTGATTGAGTTCTGGAATGTCCCTAATGGCTTACAATAATGGAATTTCTATATTGATTTTTCTAAGTTCTTGAATCAACTCTTATACCTTTTTGTTTTCCACTTCCTTCAATCATTTTGGAAAAGGAACAGATGGAGGAGTTATGGTGACTTCTATTTTTTGAAGTTTCTTTTCTAACTCTTATTCTTTCTCTAGTTGAGTTTATTAAATTACTTTTTCATGAGGCATTTCTGTGATGATGATATGAGGTTCATGTAATGTTTGTCCTTACCTGAGATGTATTGTTTCACATTCAATAGAATAAACCCCTATGGTTTCACCTTGTTCATTTACATAAATCTGCCTATTCTTTGGATTTGATACTAACTAGGCAGATAGATGAGGTTATTTTACTTGCATTTCAGGGGGTGTTTGAGTTCCTTGAGGAATCATCAATGTTTTTTGTTTTGGAAACTTTCTTTGTTGTTGATTATAGTTTGGGATAGGATTCCAATGTTGATTTACCCATGGTTGTTGATGTCAATTGGGTACCCAAGTTTGTTGAAAAGGTTGGAGCATCATCCATTATTTTGGCATCTATTTTTGGTTTCCTCACTATGGTGGTATTGCCCAAACGTGTTAAGGTGCATGCTATTGTGGATGAATCCTTAAGCCAAACTATTGTGGTTGATTTTCTTAGAAGGTATTTCCTTATATTTGAACATAGTTTATTTCCTCTATGGTCTATATATTCAATTTTAAATAGTTCTAAAGATTAGGAAGGTGACTACAATTTATTGTGTAATGATCTTAAGCATCACGTATTCCATAAATTTCTATTTTGTCTAGAGTACAATCTCTGAGTGCATGTTTCAATCTTCACTATAAATAATCTATTTATAGTGGTTTAGTGTTATATTTAGCCTTAGATTGAAATCCATCTAATGTTGTGTTCATTTGAACCAATATATCTATTTTTAAATTTACTCGTTCCTTCATGAGTTGGCTTACATCATTAGATTTCCCTAGTTTTCATCTCCTACTACTAGATTTTGTCCTAGAGTAGTTGGTACATAACCATGTAATCTTTTGGAAGTATAGTTTGTTAATATATCCCTTTCCCATGAGATTCAAAGAATACCTAGATGAATCATCCAATCCTTTAAGGAAAATAGTTTTGATCACTTCCATGGATAACTCATATCCACATCTATTGTGGGTAAAAGAAAATAGGTCTCAATAATCTTCAAGGTTTTCCTGTTCATTCTATTTTATTTTGAAAAATTATTATTTTATATCCTTGACCATAAAATAATCTTGGTATTTATTTAGGAATATTGTTTCGATTTCTCTCCAAATGTTGATATAGTTTCTTACTAATCCCATAAACCACTTCATTGCTCATTCCTTTAAAGTAGAGGGAAAGAGTTTCAAATTTTGATTGTTTGAAGTGTAATCATAGGTTTGATAGAGAAATAAGAACTCAAAAATAAATTAATCTGGGTCTTCAATGGATAGACCTCTAAAGGTAGGTAAATTAGATGGGGAAATTCATTTTTGTTTGATCATCATTCTCAAAGATAATAGGATAAGAGAAAGTCCTCTCAAGAGAATTATCTTAAGGGTTTTCTAAATGACATATATTTTATCCTAGTGTAAATAGAGTTCTATTGAGAAGAGGATATCCTTTAATCTCCTATAGTTGTTCAGTGTCTAAAATTTCAACTTTTTCAGAGGAATATTCCTCTAGATCCCAAGATGTACTTCTAAAAGACTCATTTATTTCTTCAAGATTTTAGTCTTTTTTGAAATTACTTTGATTCTCTCTCCTAAAGGATAAGTATATTTTGTAACAAACCTTCCTTGTGAATCCCTTTGCCTACTCATATACCTGTATTTGATAAGAGAGTAATTCATTCTCTTTTTTTTTATGTTTTCACTATTAGCTTGAGGGTTTACCTTACTAACACTTTTTAAGAATTATTTGGTAATGGTGATAAACATTATGGGTGTCATTGTTACCCATTCATTTAACCAGTCTATGTTGGTGTCATTTCTTATGAGGGTCAGTGTCCAAAATTGTTTATAGTAAGGTATTTATTGGTTTTAGCGAACAATGTTGTTTGGGTTTTTTGGGTGTTGTACTAACCTAAGTGTCTATTCTTAAAATATAAACTAATGTTTGAAATAAAGACACTTTAAATGTAAACACACCAAAATCCTAAATTGAATACTATGAAATCAATCACACAATGTTGTAAACACACTAAAATCCAATATCAAATCCATACTTCTAATGAAAGTTGTAGAATAAAGGTTGTTGAAATTAAAGGAATGATAAATGATTATTCAAATATGAAAGCACACACATTTACAATCTATTCTGACCTGCAGGTTATTAATCTAATCATGGAGAGCATTTATATTAGTTATTAATTAAAAATAAATAATAAATAAAATTATAAATACCAAAAGTAACATCATGTCTCCTTGGGGAGTGGGCCCTTGCTCACCTTAGATTTAGGGTTAAATCAACTTAGTCTTTAAAACACTATCTTGATGAATAGAATTAAAGAGTAATTAGCTATGAAGTATTCATGTATTCAAAATAAAAATTCTTATAATATTTATAGACACTATAGATTGAGCATGGATATGCCTTTTATTGGATGCAAAACAAAATGACTATCCTAAAAATAGGGTAACAACTTAACTGTCCAAATAAGAGGATATTCATAGAGATTGGTTTGTTATGGTTGAAATAGATTATATTGTTGTAACAAGATCCACATGTGGTTATAAAGATCCTTGTGGGATTTATAACTACATATTCTAGCCATATTTGATCACCAAATCTTACAAACAATATATCCATATCATCTTATCTAAAGTTGCAACCTTTATCAAATAACTTCCATAAATGGAAAGATATACAAAAATAGAAATCTATATATAGACATGTGTGAAAATAGAAAGTATCTTAGAGGAGTCCTAGATCATCATGGAATATCTAGAAGAGATTATAGAATTCCTTAGAACATGTTTTGAACAAATCCATAGTGAACTATGAGAATCCAGAGCACAACTATTGTAATCTATAGTATGACTATTATAATCTATAGTTGTCTATCAAAGTCCATAGAATGCCTAAAAAAATTTGGAGTTGCACTTAAATGATCAGTTCTTAGTCATGGCACTTCCTTATCTCCATGAGATCATAGAAAAACTCTTATTTAGATGATATCATACTTGAACATATCAAAATATGGAAGAATAAACATGAAAATAGTTATAACATCATGAAAAGAATGCTAAATTATACTCACATGAAATTATAGAGATAAAAACATCCATTTTATACTTTAGTCTAGTTATAAACCCTAAGACTACATGCAATGCTTAGCTCAAATGGCATGTTTATGGCTATGAAAGATGATATATCATGGCTATAATGAGTCATAGTGTAGACTCATCATTTTTCACCCTCCTCTAGTCATTTTTCACCTTCATTAGCCCTTCCCTAGCCTAAAGTCATTTTTGATGATTTATGATACACTATCAACCTCATTGACCTTATATTCTAATTGACAAACTCATTTAGGGTCTAGGTCAGCCCTTGACTAACATAGACCAAGACCTAATCTATTTTTTGTTAATAATGATGTAGATTTGATTGGATTAACTCTATTGGCTAAAATTTGGGAAAGGACTAAGGTTAGATTCAACTATATAAACACATTAATTTTTCCATTCTTAGAGAGACAAAAAAATTAATTATTTATTTATGATTCTTTACAATTTGCTCTTGCACCATTCTACTTGAGGAGTATTATCTTAGGGTTTCTACTTGGAGAAGAATCTTATCTTGTGGAAAAGTCTTGGATGCTTTGGACTTTCTTAGTGATCCTTACAAAGCACAATAACCTCTTGCAAAGAACCTTTGTCCAAGGGAGATATTGAGTCTTGACGGGTTTATCTTCAAGGTAAGTATCTCTAATTTTTCTCCTCTCTTTAGTAGATATAAGTAGCATAAGTAATGTCTTTTGAATATATTACTCTCTCCATGCATAAGGGTCTTACTTATACATATCTTAAATACTATTCTCTTATGCATGTTTTACATTTATGTTTACTAACCCCATTTTGTGACACAATATTTGGCGAGAAAGAGATTAGAATTTACTTTAATTGCTATTTATTTAATGAATATGAAAACATAGGACTTAGTTAGGGTTATTGCATAGTTTTGCTTGACTAAAGGATTTAGAACCTTCCCTAGTGAGTTTATTTTGGTAATAGATCCCTTGGATAGGTCTAATAGATCCATCTTGGTCATGACTCCTAATATATAATGTATCAACAATCAGAAGTGTAAGTAGGATTTATCTTCTTTGAGCTAGTATTGATTTATATATTAGTTGTATATCCCTTTGCATACATTTTGGTGAACCCAATATGAATCTAACCCTTGTAGGTTTTCTTTCATGTCATAAATTTTATATTTTCATTATATTTTTTATATATTTTTAGTACTATATAAAACCAATTGATATAGTTATAACTTCCTATACATGGGTTTAATACACAGTCTCTTCAAAACAATTATGTTTTGTCTGTATAGGTCTTCATCAACTACAAGTTACTAGATCAAACAATTTGACATAGTATTAGTATTATTTGGTTCTAAATTATCATAAAATTTCAAACAAGTTAAATCTATATACTAAATTATTTATTCCAACATACAAGTCAACAAACACTAATGAACATGTTGACTCTATTCCTTATTCTTCTTTAACACACAGGGTTTTGTAGAACTAAATCAAACTGATCAACCTAGTTTGTAGAATTTGAAAGAACAAACTAAAGCATTAAAAAATTAAATTTTAAATATAAATCATCTTAAATGATATTAGGGTTTATTTAATTTCTCTCTCTATCACTTCAGTACTTATTTTAGTTTTATTTTTCACAAATTAGTAGTTTTCAAAACTATAAACCTACAACTAACTAGATTAACTTGGTTGACTTAGTTTTGTAGTCTATCTTTTGTCTGAGAGACATAGTCAACATATTTAAATATATTCCTAAATACCTTATTTATATAGAATAAAAATGACTCAGTCAAATCTATTCTATATTATTTGCATATAGTGTCACCTGAACTGACTCTATACTATTCTTAATCAAAGAACTAATAATTATTTGCTAGTAATTAATTCATATTTCTTTTTTAGTTATTTTCATGATTAAATAAACTCACATAGAATAAATAGGTGGTTTTTAAATTACCATTTTAGTTACACTATTTCACTCTTTTGTATGCACTAACAAATCACTTAACATTCAAAATGCATTTAAACACTTGTCTTCCCAAGGCCTACCTACTTAGATTTCATCACCAAGGTGGAAGCTGACTTGGTTTTTTGGGCAAGTATAAATATGTGGTTTATGGTATTTATTTCCAAAGTAATCAACACCCTTATCACTAAAATATTGTGAAGTGAGGGTGTAAGCCCCAATATTAAGACAATACCATTGCTAATATAGATCCCTTTTAGCCCAAACATCCTTAAAACAACTTTAGGCCTCTTTCTAGTTCCCTATTTCAACCAACTTTCCTATCACATTAAAATAAAAATTTTATAATAATCTAATAACACTTAGGGTTACTAATTAGTTATCATTTAATTTTTAGTTGATTGATTTCTCTTTGATCATTTCATGTTGTATTACAAAACTTGCATTGGCTAGCATTGGTGCAAGGTTTGTGTTGTGTTCCCTAATTGGATCAATCACATTGATTTAATAGTTTGTGTGTTTTCTTTCATTCTTGCTTCCAATTACCTTTCCAAAATTTTCTCTATTATAAAAATAATGTCATCTTAGGTGATACAATCTCTTAAAAACTATTTTACCTTCCTTTTAGTAGTACACATTTGACCTATATGACTATGTTTCTTATCTCTTTATTCTATTTTCTATCCAATAGTACATAATCAAAATATATGATTATGTATTCTTTTTATATTGTATCTTACTAGTATCATTTCTACCTAATCGATTGTGTTCCTATTGGCTGACCCTATTTCTTGTTTGGTTGAACCTATTCTTTATTTGGCTAACTTTGTTCTATGTATGGCCAACTCTATTCTTTATTTGGATAACTTTGTTCTCTATCTAGATGAATTTGTCCTTGATCCTATTTCTTCTTTCCTACATTCTATTTCTCTCATCAAAAAAAATGAAAACCCCTATCAAAATCTTTTTGGGTAACCTGAATCCATTTAGACACTATATGGGATGTTCTTTTCTTCCTCTTTTCATCCCCCAAGAGAATCTTCACTATTGATATACTACTTCCCCTCCTTAATCTTTGGATTACAACATGGTTGAAATCATACCTCAAGATTAGGTGGGTAAATTGGATCATTTTTGTACCTATCAATAAAATTACCATATTTAAGCATCTTCATCATAATGTGGGGGCAATTGACATAAGTATATCAAATAATCCCACTAGTAATCCACCTCCTAATAACCCTCCCCATAATTATAATTTGTGGAATCTTCCTATAAACACCAACCCACAATTGATACAACCCAAATTATTAAATAGATAGTGCTTCAAATGAACATAATGCAAATATAGAATACCTTCTAAATGATAAAACTATAACATCATTTGATCAACATGGCTAATCAACCTCCTATTCTATTCACTCAAAATAACCAAACCTTTATTCCTTCACCTCTTAGAGATTCCATGGGGATTGTCATTCCCAAACCTATCATGATTAAAAATATACTTCAAACCATACAAATGAGCCTTTATCCCCTTTCATTGTTTCCATTAATATCGGTAACATATCTCTGACTATTAAGTATGATGGGACTAAATACCTTGCATCTTTCCTCAAGGCATTTGGCAATATTTAAAAAGAGTGGCTCCAAACTAATACTTTCAACACAACTAAAATTATATTTAAAACCTTCAATATAAATTTATTGTAATGTTACAACCAACTTCCCCAATAATCTATATATAAACTAGAAGATTTAGTCAATCCTCTAGTTAAAGAGTTTCAACACAATGATCTTCCCAAAAATTGACTTAGACATTTCATCAATGCTAATAAATCTCTCACTGAATCAACTCATGATTTTATCAAGTGATTTAAATCTTTGGCCCATAAGGCTAACAATAACATGATTGATGATAATATATTTAAAATATTTATAACTACCTTAACTCCTCTTCAATATAAGGTTTTAACTTTTCCCCTCAAATGCTTAATGAAGATCTTGACCAAGACAAGTGTCAAGACTTCTTAATGAAATAGTTTGAACCTAATAATAAATTATTCAAAGGGTATTTTTAAACTTATACCAATGTAATAACCATAAATACTCCTTTGACCAAGATAGAAATTTCCAAAGTTGACAAATCGCTTATCTTCTCACACACCATTGATTGTATAGAAATTTAAATAATTTTAATAGCCATCTAAACCATTTAATTATCCAAATAATCCTCTAAAATGGTATGAACCTAATCAATTTTTTTGGTTCCATGCTAAAAATTGATCATTCTTATGAAACATGTATAAGGCTTACCAAATTTACTATATCCTATATACTTGGTATTTTTTCAATCACTAAGCCATGATTCAAATCTATCATCAAGAATAAAAAACTGCTTATAAAAAATGATAAGCTCCCAAAGCTTCTTATTTTAATAACAAAAAATATTCTTCCACATCTAATGCTCAACAAGATAACAATAATGTTTGTGACATTGATGATGATTATGATCAATATTATAATAATTCTCAATATTTCAATGCAACCAAGGTCAATTATCACTAAAAATGGGTTCACAAATATCATGTCACTAAACCTAAAAACCCATATTTGGAAGATAAAATCCTCATAGATTCTAAAAACACTCACCTATCTTCAAAAACTAATGAGGAGCCATATCCTTCTTCTAAATTACCAACCACTTCTATTCTTCCAAAATATACCTTACCTTCTAAACCTCACACTGGTTCTTCTTCCAAAACCCATTAGAACTTCTTATAAGATCTCAAATCCATGCCTTGAAATATTCCTCTTATGGATTTAGTTTTTACCTCCCCTTATCATCACAAGTTCCTCATACAATAATTGAAATAAATTGAAGAACCATATTCTATAGAAGAAAAACCACCCTCTCATGAGCCTTAACCAACCAAAGTGCATACCATTAAATCCATTTATCCTTATTCAAAAAGCTTTCATATAATTCCTCAAATAAGACATGATTAACAATGAGATCCTATTTTGCACTAATGATCCACCCCTATTCATAAAAATAGCCATCAATTCTACCCTCATTCATAAATTTTTAGTAGATGAAGGGTTTGGTATTAATGTGACATATTTTTGGCTCATCCAAGAACTTGGATATAATAAATATCATCTTAACCAAACCCACTTAACATGTCATGGATTTGAAAAAAATAATCAAAATCCACTTGGTTGTGTTTGGCTCCCTCTTACAATTGGACCTAACATTGTTCAAACTAAGCTTATGGTCCTCACTTTACGTTATCTTACAACATAATCCTATGATGACCATAGAATCATTTAATGAGGGCTATCACCTCTTTCAATAGCCAATGTATCAAGTTCCTTCATAATAGAAAAAGTTATAAACATGAAGCCAATCTCAACCCTTAGACTATTTAGCTTTAAAATCCTAAATATCAATATCACATTCCCACAATCAATAGTGTTCCATTAACCAAACTTGTAAACATAAATATGGATTTACATTTCACTCTTACTGATTTAGATGATAATTAACCTAATTAATTGAAACATACTTTAAAAATTACTAATCTACCTCATTACATATCATAATGTCTTCCTCCTTTATTTCCTTGTGATCACACCATCCCTCTCATTGATGAGATCACTAATTTACCCCTCATGTAATGCTTAAGAAGCCTCTTACCTAGAAGATGCCTTAAAATGCAATGATTATGGAGTGGCCAAATTATTTCAAGTTCTTTTAATCATGTATCCACATAAATTCTATGATCTAGGTTTTTCTCCTCATGAAATTCTTCCTAAATCTCAAGCATGTACAATTTCTCCAACCTATGATGATAACTACATCATAGCCCAAGCTCAATCACAAGACTTGGATGCTCAACATTATCATAAAACTTTAGCCTAAATAAATTCTTTCAATCATGATGTTATTACCAGTTCCACTAATTATGAGTTATCACTTTAATGTCACATACCTCCTACTAACTCTCCACTCCTTGACACTCCTTGGGTGGTCAAATAAATATTACCTTCTAAACCTATATAAATTCCTACATCATATCTACCAGCTACAAAACCAATTATTACATCCAATTCTTCCCCCATCAATGATGATAATGATAAACCAATCAAATTTGATCAAACTTCTTCGCCTACTCCACTAACTCCTGAGATTACATTAGATGCCAAGACACCAATATACATCAAATACACTCTAAATATTATCACCATGGTAATCAAATTATCTATCTAAAACTATATGTCAAGTATTATTTTCCTTTTCCCACCTTGCCTAGTGATGAATCCATCCTTAAATTTTTGCATGCTTGAGAACCTCAACTACCTCAACAACATCACAAACTTGGGAATTTCAAGAAGAAATCCCCTTATTTCAACAACTTCATCTCTATCATTGATCCTAAATAAAATACCATTGACTCTTTACCTAATGCACCATATCATTTATAAGATGGAAATGTTATGCTTATAGAAGAAACTACTCAAATCAAATATGGTACCCCATAATGCCCTCGACTAATTATAGTCTCTCATGAACTCACACCAACTAAACATGATAACTTTAGCTTATTATTTTTAAAATATCATGGGACTTTTGCTTGGTCCTATGAGTACATGCCTAGTACTGACCCTAGCATTATGGTAAACAACATCATCACCTCTCTTAACACCAAACTCGTACAAAAAATTAATAAAGTTTACACCAGAAGTTTCTAATTTATGCCATAGATAAATAATTAAACTTTTTGATGTTAAATTTATCAAGCCTATGGATTATTCAAAATGGGTCTAGAATATTATCCCTATTCGAAATAAATTCACCATGGTCATTACCATTTGCATTGGCTTCTATAATCTTAATCTTGTTTATCCCAAAGACAAATTGTCTCTACCTTATATAGATGTCATCATCAATTACACTACCAATTATGAAATTTTATCCCTTATGGATGGTTTCTCATGTTATAATCAAATTCACATCTCCCCTAAAGACCAATATAATATGACTTTCACCATAGAATGGGGCACTTATTATTATGTTAAAATTCCCTTCGACCTCAAATTTGCTAGAGCTACTTATCAACGAGCGATGACCCACATTTTTCATGATCTTATCCAAAATATTATCGAAACCTATGTGGATGACCTCATTACCAAGTCTAAAAGCCACAATACTCATCTCTCTAATATTGATATCTTTTTTTATTGCCTCATTAAATATAAAGTTAGACTAAATCTTTATAAGTGTGTTTTTGATATCACATCTAGAAAACTATTAGGATTCTTATTTTCCCTTCATAGTATTGGTATCAATCCCACCAATATTAATGTTATTATCAACATGCCCATCCCTCATTCCATCCAAGATATTTTTACTTACCTTGGAAAAGTTGGGGCACTTAGATGATTTGTCACAAAAATGGCTTACCATATCTATTCTATTAATTCTCTTCTCAATAAAGGTAATGACCTATAATGGATGGATATTTGTTAAAAAGCATTTGATAATATGAAATAATATTTTCTTCACCCACCCACTCTTTATACACTTTCTAAATATCCTCCATTAATCTTATATACTTCTTCCACACCCATATCGATTGGGGTAATGCTTGCCCAATGATTTAACCTTTTTAGGAATATTGGTGTATTACTCATAATTTAGTTAAAGGGTTTGAGTAGTAAAATAAATAAATAAACATGAAAAAATTAAGATACTAGTTTATGTAAATTAGATTGAAATTTTGACCTTTATAAAAGTAGTAATAAGAGGGAGAAAATAAGACTTAGTTGAAAACTAATTGATATGACTGAAATAGGGTCTAAAATTCACTATGCAAGATTGGGACACTATCAAAAACTAGGATATGACCTTCATTTTATAATTATATAGGAGAAAAAAAAGTGGATAGGAGTGGCATCAGTGTTATAGTCCACCTCTACCATTGTTGTCTAGGAGATTTGATATTTTTGGATTTTGTTCGCTATGTCTGTGTGACCCTATTTGTGAAATTTTAGTATCCAAAGGTATATAGAGCTCCATTTAGACCATATTTTCTCTTCAAACCTTGTATTCCATTGTGCTTTGATGAATTTTGAGAAAGGGGGGTTAGTGTGTGTAATATTCACTAAATGTGTATCTACACCCCTTGTGTGGGCACGTTACCTACATACCAATACTCTAAAGAGGGATCAAGCCATATGTAGTTCTCCCATTTGATGTGATTTATGTAATAGAGATTATGAATATGCAAAAATGATAAATTGGATGTTATTAAAGTGGCTAGGGACTGGTGTAAGGATTTGAATAAGCTTGTAAGTGTGTTGGTTGGTTGTATGCAGAGAATAGGGAAGATTGCTTGAATATTCTTGCTTACTTAGTAATAATTTATAACCCTTTAAAAATGATCTTTTAATGGGATTTTATAGGGATCTATTGGTCATGGGTTGAATTTCCTTATATTAAGCCAATAAGGAGAATGATGGGGAATAAAAATAAAGTGACCATTGGGGAAAAAAATGCATTTGGATAAGAGCACCAAAAGTAGATAGGAGTGATACCAGTGCTATAGTCCAAGTGTGTTTCTATTATCCTAAGATGAAGGGGCTTAGGGGGATGGATTAGTCATGGAAAGATTAGTCTGGCTAAGCTAAGATTAAGTCTGGAAGGTTATGGATGACTGGGAATAAGTTAAAATATGCCTATAAAGGTCATGAGAGAAAGCAAGAGGGACTTAAGGGTTGGGTGTCACAAGCCACATTCAAGTTACCAATTTTTGAATTTCATATGACTACATTCCCCCCCCCCCCCACTCTTATTCTACTAATGAAACAAAGTGAAACACTATGATAAGGAAAAAATAGAAAGCATACTTGAACTTACATATAAGGGTGAAGCCCATGAAGATATGTGATGTTAGGTGTGTGTAGAGAGAGCATGCTATGAAGTGTAAAATATGAAAGAAAAAATAAAGAGTAGATCATTTGTTAATAGATACTCTATATCTAAAATAAGAATGTACAAAATTGGGTAAAAGAGAAAGGAATGAATACACCTCACCAGGTATGTAGACCAATACAAAACTTATTTTGATGATGAGTGATGTTGAGTAATGTTGAATGTGTGTTGTATCAAGAATAATATCATGAACGGAGCTAATTAATCAATTTCTTAGAAATGGCTCAAGAATGTAAAGGTTGGCCCTTCAGCTCTATCCTCACCCACTAAGTGAAGCTACATGATCATGCATGTACTAATCGATGTCTGGACTGTGTGTCTAATTCCTTTAAAAAGGTGGCTCAAGAACACAAAGTATAGTTATTCCTTTGGATTCATCATTACCCATTAATTGAAGCTAGGTGATCATGCATATGCTAATCAATGTTTGGACTGTGTCTCAAATCCCTCTAAATAGGTGGCTCAAGAATACAAAGGCTAGCTAGTCTTTTGGCTCAATCATTTCCCCATGAAGTGAATCTATGAACTAATACTAGTATGAAATATGTGTTAAATGAGATGGATCATGAATCCCATGAATGTATTATGATATGATAATGTTAGTATGGATAGTCGAATGTATGCTAAAAAGTAGGCCGCTCTTAGACACTTTGAAAAATGGAGATTAGGCTTGTATGAAAGCCACTCTAAAACTGGTACACTAGGCTTATATCAAATCCACTCTAAAATTATTCCAACCAATTATAGATGGAATAAGGCACATAACTACTAATAATGCCTATGTACTGCTGAACTAAAAAAGAAACATGGATTTTGATCTAAAAGTTATATCAACTGCCATATCTGAAATTGGAAGTGAGAACCATTATGTTGTGCATAATTTTCCCTATATCATAGATTCTCTAAGAGAAAGTGTACTAAAAATTTCTAATTCCAAATTGGTCTGATTGTGTAAAATTGTAGCTGAACCTACTTTTTTGCCTACTTCTAAAAAGTCTAGTTTTTTTATTATTTGGATAGGAACACTAAAAGTAGATAATAGTGGTACTGACATTATAGTCTAATCTTGCCACTATTGTCCTAGGACAAATTTGGTAACTATTCTAACATTTTCACTATCTGTCTAGTTTGTTCTAACTAGTTTAACATTTGGTTATTGTTTTGAGTGTACTGAAAGCTAGATTTTTTACTATTAAGAGCTCTGATCTCTATGACAAAACCCCTATTTATTGCCCTCGAATGAAGACCCTGCAATGACTACCCTAAAAAAAAAGAGCCCTAAAACTATGTTATGTTGTAAATATGCATGATATAATAATGATAATCAACAAGATATAATATGGTTTATAATGAGAGATTGTTAGATCAACAGGGGTATGCCTAGATAGATATAACAATGTAATAACATGTGCAATGTATTGAACTAGAACTGAAAGTCTGGTTAGTTGTTAGTTTTCATGGAGGGATAAAACATGATGTCCATCATGGCATTGAAGAAAGCAAGATAATACATGATGTGGATCATGGTATTCTAAATAATTGAAAAAATAATCAATCAAAAAGAATACAATGCAAGAAACAAGAAGCAAAAAGGAATGTCCAAGGGGCCAAGCAAATAAGGGACATGAACACATGCCACTCAAATTGGAAGGCAAGCATATAAGGCATGTTCAAATGCCACATACACATACAATTAAAACAAGCAAGGTTGGTGTGAAAGCCACAATCACATAGAAGATTATAGGTAAAGGACATTGGTAAATTTCTTAGGGCACACACAAGAAGAGAAGAAAAAGACATTGGTAAATGTCCTAAGGCACATATAGGAGATAAAATAGGAACTAAGAAATGCAAAAAATCTAGCTACACTAAGTAAGAAAGTAAATCATGTAAAGACTAGAAATATAATCACATCTAATTAATAAAAGGAAGAATGTGAAAGTATGAAAGACATGTTAGTAAATGAATAGGTATATGCTAAGAAATAAAAAATTGCTATATATTAGTAAGATGTTGATATAGTAATTTGTGTAATCTAGTAAATAATGTACATCAACATGATAATTAGAGTGTGTGGTATAAGAATTACATAACCTGGATAGTGTAGTCATGTAGAAGATGCCCCCAGTGGGTATGTATATCTATGTATGTCTCAATGTAGAATTAGGATGCCCCCCTCAATGGGTGGAGTGAAAAAATCAAGGATATGGATGTAAATGTACACACTCAAAGAATATCAAGTGAAGCATGGTAATGTAGATAAATCAACAAATAATAGCATAGAATAAAAAATGTAAGTCTAGAATGAAAGTAGAAATGTAAATCATGGAAAATGCATACAATTGAAATATTTTTGGTGTTTTGACATATTTGCATGTTTTTGTGTTTTGACATATTTGAATGTTTTTGTAATTTTGATATGTTGTATTATTTTTTAAATTTTGAGTTATGAGCTATATACAATCAATCAAATGAAGACTATGCACAAAAAATTATAAGCTATATATAATTAAGCAAAAAGAAACCATGTACAAAAAATACTAAGAAGAAATTATACTAACTGATGAGTCTCATGGGAGACCCCCTATCATGGTATCCTATATTAAGGAAAGGAATCATGCATGATCATGAAGCATGATGGAAATTCTAAGACTGTGGCTTTGAAATCTGTATATGTTATAAATGCTCTAAAATATCTGAAGTAGAAACCAAGTGTGGGATCCCCTTATAACTCTAAGAAGGAGATGAAATTATAGGGATCTTAGGGACCCATCTGGTAGTAGGAGAAGCTCTCTAAGCATGTAATCTATGAGTAGATGCATAAGGTATCAATGATACTACCCTAGGTGTGAACATTGTAACTAGAAGCTATCTAGAATCTTGAAAGTTGTGAAGGTGTCTGAACTCTCTGTGTTGGTAATGGATGCCTTAACTATGTTTTAGTCTAAATTAGAGGAAGAATTAAAAATGATGGAGAAATTGAAATTGGTGGTTGAGCCAAAATTGGTAAGTGTAAATTATAAGATGGCTCTGAAGTGGGAAGTGGTAACTCATATGGAACTCCACCAGCTATAATAACCTAATTAACACAAATGAATTTCACACATCTATGAATTATAGAAGGTACTGCTCATAGTTTCTAAATCTATGGTCGACCAAGTAGCATATCAAAAACTCCTGCATTGCTAACAATAGTGAATGGTGTGGCCACATGTGTTGGACCAACTTGTAGATGAAGTACAATCTCATCCAATGACCTTTATATGTGCCAACTAAATCCACTGATAATTATTTTGGTCATGGTAATATCATACTCTAAATGTCCCAAATGCAATAATAATGTCATAGTGCACATGTTTACACTGGATCCATTATCTATGAGAACACTATGAATAGGATGATTATGAATGTAAGATCTGATAAAGAGTGCATGATAATCTAAATCATCTTGGATGATCTCCTAATCTAAGAAGGAGATGGAAGGTCTAGATAGAAATCTGAAATTGAATACAACAATCATGTTACTCAAAGCATGTGTCTCAACTGAAGGTGCCCTATATATATCAGGTGGTAGATGTACATGACATGCATGATGAACCCCTCCCCTACCTATTATTTATAATGTTGTGGAAAAAGACCTAAAAATATTTTCAAATATTTATCTTTTTTTTGCTTTGCATGAGGAGGCTCAACTAAAGTTCCAAGATTAATTTGATTGCCATCTATCAAATCCTATATCTTGTGTCTCAACCTGATGCATCTATTTTTTGTATGGCTTGATGCCCTATGAAAATCACAAAATGCTTGTTGATCATATCCCCATGGAAGAGGATTTGTTGGGTCAACTTCCCAAATAGGAGGGATAGATATGATGTTACATTCTAATAGCTATTGTAAAAATTTGACTAGAGAAACTGGTAGAATGGTAAAGGTTCATTAAGGAGGTGCTAATAAAATCACTTGATGAGGGGCCTTAGAAGCTGCATTAATTATCATTTGATTTTGATTCTTACTATCATTGACCTTGAATTTGTATGGGACTTTATTGTTACTCTTATTTATTGTTTCTGAGATACTTGTGTACTTGATTTTTCCCATTGAAATTAGTTTAACTTCTCTTTCCTTTAGTGTGTGACATAATTATGTGAAGAGGATATTTTGAACATAATTTATTCATTTAAATCTAGTAGAAGACTCTATTTGAAGAGATCTTGTAACTTTTGATCAGCCATGGGGCTAGTCATCTTAGCCAAAATAGTCTTATATCGAAGAACATAATCTGTGAGATGCTCATTTGACCTTTGTTTTTTTGTACAAATTGGGCATATGAAATCTTATCACCAATGTTAATACTAAAATGATCTAGGAACATGTCTGTTAAAAGATTTAATGCACTAATTGACTAATTCAGTAGATTGTAGAACCATTATAAAGCATAATCCTTTAGGCTTCATGGAAATAACTTGGTTAGTAACTAGTTTTTTGGCATATAGTCTAAGAATGCTATGTGAAAAAATCTCAAATGTGTCTTTATATCACCCTTTACATCATATAGAGTAATCTTGGGTTGAACAAAACCTTATGGTAAGGGTGTAAACTTAATGTGATGTGCCAATGGTGTATGTAGTAGAGAAAAAGAATCCAAAGCTTATATAGGTCTAGAGGCACCTTGCTCAACATATAACACCTTATATTGAAGATATATTATCTCTTACACAAGGGTTGACACATCAGGAGACAAATATATACTAGTTATATCTAGTGGTATAGAGGCAGGTTGGGAAACTACAGGGGTTATTGAGACATAGTTACACTTGTAGTGTCATTTGCAAATGGTTTTTTTATGGTTTGGGAAGATTGACCATTATTAACTCTTTATTGTTCTTATTGTATTATTTTGAGCATGTCATCTTACATGTTAGGGTGTTTAGTTAAGAATTCTTGAAGTTCCCTTTTATCAAGTTCACCAAATGATTTAACCTTTTTGGGAATATTGGTGTATTATTCCTAATTTAGGTAAAGGGTTTGAGTAGTAAAATTAGTAAGTATACAATATATAATCTACTTTTTTGTGTAAGTTATATTAAAATTTTGACCTTTCTAAAAATAGTAATAAGAGGGAGAAATAAGACTTAGCTAAAAACTAATTGATACAACTGAAATAGGGCTTAGGATTCACTATGTAGGACTGGGACATTATTGTAAATTAGGATCTAACATTCATTTTATGATTGGATAGGAGTGTCAAAAGTGGATAGGGGTGGCTTTGGTTCTATATTCCACCTATGCTACTATTGTCCAAAAGATCTGAGCTTTTTGGGTTTTGTTCACTATGTTTGTGTGACCCTATTTGTGAAGTTTTAGTAGCTAGAGGTCTGTAGAGCTCCCTATAGAGTATATTTTCTCTTAAACCCCTATAATCTATTATTATTTGACCAATTTTGAGAAATTTTGTGGGGGTTAGTGTGTATGAGATTCATTGAATGTGTATCCACACCCCTTGTGTGGGCACACTGCCTATATACCAATACTCCGAAGAGGGATCAAGCCATATGTAGTTCTCAAACTTGAGGTGCTTTGTGAAATAAAATGTATGAATATGAAAAAATGATAAAATATATGTGCTTGAGGTGGATAGGGACTGGTGTAAGGATTTGATAAGCTTGTAAGTGTATTAGATAGATGTATACAGAGAATAGGAAAGATTGCTTAAGTAGTCTTGCTTGTATTCTTGATTTCTTAGTGATAATTACCAACCCTTTCCAAATGATATTTGAATGGGATTTTATAGGGATCTATTGGTCATGGTTTTAATGTGCTCGCATTAGGTCGATAAGGAGAAAGATGGGAAACTAGAAGAAATTGATCATTGGGGTCAAAAATGCATTTGGATAGGAGCGTTGAAAGTGGATAGAAGTGGCACTAGTGCTATATTCTAAGTGTAACACTATTGTCTTGAGCTAATGGGGCCTAGGGGAATGGATTATCCATGGAAATATTAGTCTAGCTAAGCTAGGATTAAGTCTAAAAGGCTATAGATGATTGGGAATTAGTGAAAATATGCCTATGAGGGTCATGATAGCAAGCAAGAGGAACCTAAGGGTTGGGTGTCACAATCCACACTCAAGTTACCAATTTATGCATTTTAGATGACTACACCCAACATGATGATACTAGAAGGGAATATTCCATATATTATATGAGTCATGGCCTCATCGACTATGAGAAACTTTATACAAAAGTAGAATGTGATTTTCTTGCCTTATATTTTTCCACTAAAAAGATCTGACATTATACACTTTATCAAACCACTTACATTATCATTCATTCTGATCCAATCCACCACTCCTTATCCAAATCCTTTCTTCTTGGAGATAGAATTGGCAAGTGGATGGTCCTTTTCATGAAATTTGATCTCTCAATTATTACATAAAAAGTTGTCAAAGGATGAATCACTCTAATCAACTTGCTTCATCTCTTATACTAGTTACCAACCACCTTCAATATAGTCTTCTCAATGATAATATTATCTATATTGAATTTCTTAATTAAGACATATCTATTAAATATTACTTCCATAACTTCACTGTTGATATTGAAGTAAGTAATCTTGAAGACTCATCAATCTTCCCTGACACTACTAAACTAAAAGTAGTTATTGGGGAACTTCCTAAAATTACTATTAATTTACACCAAGATACTTGAACCCTTCATTTAATGGTGCCAAATGCCTTCAAAGAGTTGGGTCAAGTTGTATTGTCACTAGTCCTCTTGGTAAAATTCTCCCTTTGTCATTTCACCTTACATTTTATGTCATTAACAATATGGTGGAATACAAATATTTAATATTAGGCATGAAATCATACCTTGATTTAGATATCACATATCTACATTATTTGGGTGACTCTCAACTCATTTGCTCCCAATTTAATGGTGATTATCAATGCAAAAGTGAAAATCTCATTACTTATCATCAAATAACCACTACCCTTACCAAAGATTTCACTTATTTTACCATCAATCCTATCCCTCAAGATCAAAATTATATTTTTGATTCTTCAACATCTATTTTTCATCCACACTAGGTTCTTATCGATTCTATTTTTCTTATCCAAATAAGAAATTAACCATATTACATTCAACCACAAGATTCATTCATTTACCACATGAAGGATGTCACCATTGACAAAGCCCATGGTATAAAGACATTATTGAATTTCTTGAACACCGAACCTATCCTACAAATGTTGATTCCTATAAAAAGACTCATATTTGAAAATAACATTTCAAGTATGTCTTCAATAGAACATCCTTTATTATCAAATTACTGAAGGTACCCTACTTTGATATGTTATGAAAGAAGAAGTTCCTCCTCTTCTTAAAAAGGAACATCAAGAAATTTATTATGGCTATTATAGTGGCCATGTTATAACCCACAAATTCTTATGTATGGTATACTTTTAGCCCACTCTTAAAACTAATTCCATTGAATTCACTAAAAAATGTAATATTTGTCAACTTCATGATGATCTAATTCATTCACCTCTAGTTGAGATTCAAACTATAGAGTTTTTTTGTCTATTATCCATATGGGGATTAGATCTCATAGGTAAATTACTTATATCTCAGAATGGGCATGTCTTTATTATCATATCCATCGAGTATTTTAGCAAATGGGTAGAGGTTTTTCCCCTTATCAATGTCACCGGTACCACCATTTCCAAATTCATCCTCAACCAAATCATTTTCCATGTTGATCTTCCTCATACTCTCATTTCAAATAGCGGTGGTAATTTTAAAGATAAATACATCAAAAAACTCTATGATAAATTCAAAATCAACCACAAATTTTCCATGCCTTATCATCCCCAATACAATGGCCAAGCCAAGACCACCAAAAACATTATTAATAAAATTTTCCAAAATAAAATACATGAAATATGTATGGATTGGCATCTTCATCGATATCCCACTCTTTGGGCCTATCACACTAGCATACACACCACTATTGG
>JARHVA010001618.1:2355000-2360000 GCA_037957365.1 Torreya grandis | reverse complement strand
TCACCCTACAAAACACACCAAAAAGTAGTAGATACATTTGGTAACCATGCCAATGAAACAACCAAACTATACAACAATAAATATCAAATAAAAAACTCTAAAAGTCATCAATAATGGACATTAATGCTAAAAAAGGACACTAGCATTAGACAATAATGTTGAAACCTAGACAATAGCACTGAACCTTGGATAATAGTGTTGCCTCTAAGATAGTGCTAGAACTAGTCAAGAAAATTTTAAACCACTCAAAATAATTGAAAAATGACTAAAACAAGCTTCTAAATAGGCAAAAATAAAATGCCTAGCTTACTCACCAAGCTAATCTCCCCACCGACCTCAATCTAGGCTACCAGTTACTCAAGATGTGTCATAGAAGGTGTTCATCTCCTCAACATCTTGAACTCCAAAGGTCTAATATCTCAAAATTATCACTACACAAATAAACTCAAAGTCAATCTAAATTCCTATGTCAACCAACTATTCTATTCAAAAGCAAAACACTATTTTGCTCATAACTAGAGCACCATAGATCCATTTTACTAAGTGATACTCAGAATCATAATAATGACACCTTCAACATCACACAATATTTACTCTTTCACTAAGTCATCTACCTAGTATGGTATTCACACACCTTTTTAATACCTAGACATACAAATTGGTTCCCAATAATCAACACTCATTCAAAACATCTAAGCAACTCAACCTCTTTAAAAAATCAATGTTTCACTTCATTCAATCTATTACTACATAATTTTCCTACCATGGCACAAATGGTTCTATACCTCTACTATACCTAGATACAAGATTCGATCCTAGCCAATCCAAGGTACCTTTCACTCCCAGTAATTCAATCTCACCAATTCAACAATATACTCTCAATAAATTCAAACTATACCAACCTAATTCCTATACATTCCACCACTAGTCATCACTTTTGGCTCAACCTCCTCCATCACATATCTCATCCCTTTCCCCAAAAGTGGGGCATCATTCCTACTATTCCTATTCTTACACTTATCCAACACATCTATCTACTTTCATAGATGGATACACCATGGTTCTCACACCTCTAGAAATCAAATTATCAGATATAGCTCAGATCAGTCAAAACATATATCAATTTAGACTACATGAGTCATTCAACATGGTTTTTACACCTCTATCATTCAAATTATCAACATTACTTAGATCATATTGGTCAAGATTATACAGTGATTTAGATTACATTGGGTCATTCAACATTACTCAAGACAATCAAAGGGATACACCTTCAATATATATATATATACACTATTCATATATTAGATTTGGGGGCATGTATATTATTACATACCTCACACATACAGCTTTATACAACATGACATAGTTACAAACCAAATAGCAGATTATAGGCATAGTTTAGAGCACATTGTTTTGATCTCAATTTTTCACATGGGACATGACATGATAGATCATATCACATGTGGTTATATAGATTTATATATTATCCAAATTCATCACTCACATACCATATTTGGGGGCATGATATAGGTGTTCATGTCTTTCATCTTCCAAGATTATATAGATTAGGATGGTAGGACATACCATATTCTTATCACATATTTACCAACATTTTCAATTTACACCCAGGTATTACTTAGGTTATCACCAAGTTAGACCATATGATCATATACAATGATTGGTCCATAGTATTACTCAGACTCAGACTCAGGAGTTCATGTGGGATAGAGTATAGGCATTATTTTTTGGACCTATGAGCACTTTCAAATCTAGTTTAGATTATTCAGATTCAATATAGGGGGCATATATTATAGGTATTCCTTATTTATCCTAGCATTATTTCAAGTTATTCATCCACTTTCCTGGCCAATAAGTTGGACCCTTTTCTTTTTCACACTTATTTTCACTCAAATAAGTTTAAGAATTTTCTTTCTTTTTTTACTCTAATACTTCATTTCATTGCATCACTAAATTAAAATGGGGGAAAATGTATACATCCTAAATTAGTCAAGCAAACACAAATATTATGTCTTTTAATATTCCTTTCACAAGAGACTCTGACTAGAGAATATGAACTTTTATTCACATTTAGCCATGTCCTCTCATTTGACTTGTCTTGGTTTTTCTAGATTCCCTAGACATCTTTATACTTATTCTAGAATATCTATATCATTTCAGTCTTAACCCTTTTAGGCCTAGGAATATATTTTAGGTCTAGACCCATCCCACTAGGTCCCACATTCCCTATAAAATAGCACCCAAATAGTACTATAGTGATAAAAACCTAGGGTGTCTAGTTTTTATTATTGTTGTCCAAGCCTAATTTTGGCCCCAATAATCAATTTCTTCCATAGGATGAGTCTTACCCCTTTTCTTTGATTCACGTCTAATTTTCCCAATGTAAATTAAATGTAATAAAATCTCCCAAATTTTAAATAATGAGTCTCCTATATAAATCACTACATAAGGCATTTTATATGTGGGACTTACTATTTTAGCACATTATATTTAATAAAATCAATCAGTAGTATAGCTTATCTTCTCTACATCGCGCATAGATTTGTATGCTTGATAAAGGAAGGGCCTAGGTGAAATTACTTCTTTCATAAATCATGCACATTGATTATGCATTTTTTCTAAGGGATAACTACATCATATTTGATACCCTTGGTATGAGGGTTAATGTAGGTAGGAATCATAATTGTAGGGGTTCTTGATTATGTGATCATTCTTCCCACAACCCAATTTCCCCAACTTTGTTCTTTGATTTCCTTTTTTGTTTCTATGTATGAAAGATAATATAGGTATTGAAGATAAAATATGACACATAATGAGCTATGTATAGTCTTGAGCTTCAATATTTCACTGACAGGGTGTCACAAGGATGCCAAGTAGAACCCCAAAAAGCTAAACCACTAGGACTATAGTGCTAGGAGTGGACAATAGTGTCTAAAGTAGACTAAAACACCAAGTAGTAGGGTGTCCTAAGTTTGTCTCTCTTGTCTAATCTATAAATAGAGTTCTAGGTCTTTTTCATGATAGTCTACCATTCCTGCATAACAATTTCTAGACTCTACATCATTTGTTTTAGCCCAAAATAAGCTAAGTTAATCTTTCTTTATCTTCTCTTTCTTATGTGAATTAAGTTGATCAAATTAGTAAAAACTTGTATTTCACTAAATCAAACCATAATTCTTCCCTTATTTTAGACCTTTATTACTTAAGAATTAAACATCTAATTTACTAACAAAATAAAATAGATTTAATAATATAAACACATTCATTTTTCCATTCTTAGAGAGACAACAAGAGTTAATTATTAATTTTATCTTATTTACAATCTTCTCTTCCACCATTTTACTTAAGGAGTCTTAGCTTAGGGTTTCTACTTGGATAAGAATCTTGTCTTATGGAAAAGTCTTGGATGCTTTAGCCTTTCTTAGTGATCCTTACAAAACACAACAACCTCTTACAAAATACCTTTGGCCAAGGGAGAGATTGAATTTTGATGGGTTCATATTCAAGGTAAGTATATCTAACTTTGATCCTCTCTTTAGTATATAGAAGTATCATAAGTAATGGATTTTGAATATATTTCTCTCTTCATGTATTAGGGTTTTACTTATACATAGCTTAAATAGGATTCTCTTATGCATGTTTTAATTTTATGTTTACTAACCCCATTTTGTGCCACAAGCTTTGGTAAGCACTAGACTAGACTTTAATTTACTTTTTATTTCTTTAGTGAATATGAAAACATAGAATCTAGTTAGGATTATTGCATAGTTTTACTTGAATGGAGGCTTTATAACCCTCCCTAGTGAATTAATTTGGTAAGAGATCCCTTAACTAGGTCTAGTAGATCCATCTTGGTCATGATCCTAAATATATAATGTATCAAAAATCATAAGTATAGGTAGGATTTATATTCTTTGAGCTAGGATTGATTTATAGATCAGTTGCATTTACCTTTGCATACATGTAGTACCAATAGTCACCCATTTTATTGATATTTATTTTTATGTGGTTTGATATATTGGGCATGTTTTAACCATAGATGGTCTAATATACCATGGGGTAGAGTGTCTCTATCAATCTCTTAATCTAATTTCTAAACTTGTCAACATAAAGATTAATGAATTATTCAGAAATCCTTTTTTGGGGATATTCTATGGATGGTTCCTAGGATTCTAGAAAGGATGAATAATTGTGGTAGTTATAACATCCACCATGTATGGAATCATGTATAAATTATCATCAAGTAGCTTATCTGGGTTATTAGTGTGATAAATTAAATTAAAATTGGTAATTTCACCTATGACAATGATTTTGTTTAGACTCAAAATGGTTTCTATTAGTGCGACCCATATCTCATGAATGTAAGAGATGTTTGGAAACCATACAGTTAGTTAAATAGAGACATGGATATTATTATACCTAGTTTTAAAGATGTTATGGGGACAAAGGAAGCTGGACCTCTAATTATAAAGTTATGTGGGTTCTTAGTCCACTATGATAATTTGGTGGGGATCAAATTTTTAAGTAGCCATGAATTTAACATAGCTTGGCCAAAGGTGATTTTAGGGAAAATAAGTATCTAATACTTTTCAAAGGCATTAATACTAATGTAATCCATAGGGTTAGTATTGAGACTATAATTTAAAATTTTCCCAATAAATTTCCCATTTTCAAACAAATCAAAGTGTAAGTCAATGCAGGGAATTACCTCTAGTTTCATTACAACATTATGTAGGCATAATGCCTTTATAGGAAAATATTATTTTTGTATCTCTTTTTGAAAATGGAATGTGATCCTATAGCTTATATGGTTATATATATTCCATTTCATCCCATATATTCAAATAGGCGTTGAACTTGTGCTAATATGCTATTGAATCAAACATTATGTTTGTATATTCAGTCGTGCCAACGATTGAATATGCAGAGGGAAGAGGAGTGAAAAATGAATAATCCATTGAAATTATATGTTCTCTAAA